>CAWUFW010001019.1:3000000-3261823 GCA_963921515.1 Calotriton arnoldi | reverse complement strand
ACCTCTGTTTTATTTGAGTTCAACTTAAGGCAGTTTTCAGCCATCCATTCGCTGACACCTCTAAAATTCAGAGCTGTATCATGATTTTTGCTCGAGATCGATATGATAATCTGCGTGTCGTCTGCGTATGATACCAGTTCAAAACCGTGGGTTTTGATCATACGAGCCAAGGGAGCAACATAAATGTTGAAAAGGGTGGGGCTCAAGGATGAGCCCTGGGGCACCCCACACGGAAGCCTGAAACATTTTGATTTAAATTCTCCTACTTCAACAAATTGTTCCCACCCATGCAAGAATGATTTAAGGAGTGCGAGGGCTGGGCCACCTACTCCTGCCTCTCGAAGCCGCTCTATTAAAGTGCTGTGGTCTACCGTGTCAAAGGCAGCTGACAGATCTAACAGTATCAGAGCTGCCGATCCTCCTTTGTCAACTGCCTGTCTAATTTCCTCAGTAGCTGTAATCAAGGCCAGTTCGGTACTATGTTGGGCTCTAAAAGCATACTGGGTGGGATCCAGGACCTGATTTTTCTCAATAAAAGTGACTAGTTCCTGATTCAAATGTTTTTCAAGAATCTTAGCTGGTAGAGGTAGGCGGGACGATAATTTCCTACATCTGTTTTATCCAAATTGTTTTTTTTTAATAGAGGTAAAATAGATGTCTTTTTCCACAGCAAGGGGAAAGTTGCAGTTTTAATAGCGATGTTAAGAGCCTCCATGAGAGGGCAAACAATTGTTTCCACTAACATATGACTTACTCTCGGCGGACATGGATCCAACGGGGATCCTGACTTAGTTGCTAGAAGGATTTTTGCGGTTTGTTCATGAGAAAAAAATGTGAAATTTAAAAAGCAGAGTGGATTGCGTTCATGGGCTATGATAGGCAAGCCTAAGAGTGGATTTTCAATAACAGTTGGTGGAGCCTGAGCAGTCAGGGCGTTTACCGGTCGTGCCGTAAAGGTGTTATAAATGGACGAGACTTTATCACAAAAATACGAGGCCAGGTTATCGCAAAAAGCTTGATCTATTGTGCTTTGACTGGTCTCCTGCAAATGACTAAGCTTCAAGACTGTTGCAAAGAGCTCTTTGGAATTGTTCTGTGCTCCTTCTATTCTTTCTGAGTAATAGCTGATTTTAGTATTTTTAATCAGTTCTTTATATTGTGCCAGTCTTGACTTGTATCTGTCTTTTTCCCTAGGATCATAGTGTTTGCGCCAGCATTTTCTTGACTACGGCAGAGTCTTCTTAATAGTCTTAGTTCTTCAGAGAACCAAGGTTCAGTAGTTGCAGTCCTACTAATTTTTCCAGCTCTCTGGGGGATGGTGGTATGCGCCGCTGCTGAGATCCAGTTATGGTATTGTAAGGAGGCTGCTTCTGGATCTATGGAAAGGCAGGGTTTGCTCTGACTCAATTGGTTAATAAATTCAGTTTTATCAAACCGTTGCCACAAGTATCTTTTATGGCTGCTTGCTGGACTATGCTGGAGCCTGTTAAAAGCGGCAGATCAAGGATTAGCATCACTGCAGGATGGTCTGACCAGTAAAGTGGTAAATTATTATTGAATTTCAGCAAAGGACAACCCGAAAAAACGGCGTCCAAAAGATGGCCAGCAGTGTGAGTGGGTCCTACTACTATCTGCTCTAGGCCTGCACCTGTCACTAGGTCCATCAGGGCCAGTGAGTCTTTGTCATAGGTATTATCTAAGTGAAAATTAAAATCACCTAAAATGGTGAAAATGTACTTTGTATTCCAGGAGCTGGCCCATGGTTTGCATAAAATTAGTTGTAGATCCAGACGGCCTGTACACTAGCAGTCCATGAAAACACATGACTGGCTGCTATCTTAAAAGAGAGCACCTCGGCTTCTGTGTCTGTAGGAATAGCTTTAAAAGATGCTTTCAGATGCTCACTGTGAATTTATGGGAGGATGCCTGTTAGAATGATTTTAAGACTTTAACATTTGTTATTTTTTTAACTTGTGGACCTCCTTCGATGTCATAGGTGTGGGATGTGTATGATGGTGTGCTTTACTACTATAGGAAAAGTTACAGGAAGAAAGAATGCAACTGCTTGAGTTTATAGCGATGTTTACATCTTTTCTAATCAGGTGAATCAAGCTTAGGGATTCAAAAAGGGTTACTGAACAGATGCGACATTGGTTAAAGGTGGGAAAGATGGACCCGGTAGATGGGAAACAGAGAAGATATGTTTGTTACATTGGACTGACTGGGTTTTAAGGGTCATGTTCCAGGGAGATTTAAGGATGGGAATGTTAGGAGATGTTTTATGTATTTGTGAGGAGAGGTTTTCCATGTCTTGTAATTGTTTACTAGTTTGGTCCTATAAAATTGTCTTTTTAACTTATCTAAAATGGTCTTTGGTTATTTGCACCATGTTGTATGACTGCAAGCATAAGGCATATACATAATTAGTCTGCTTGCTCAAGGGCATGACTTACTGATTGCTTTAACAATTAGCCACTATTCATTGTTAACTTTACGTTTGTTCAGCAGAGTGACCCAGGTCAGAGGATGAAGACAGCGGAGAGGAGAGAAAAAGAATCACTGCTGATTCGACTGGGCTCAAACTACTGTTGCTGGATTTACTGGGTGACACACATCACAGCAGCCGTTAATACCACTGGTTCATTGCCATACGTTGTGTGTTATACTCCCACCCAAGTTCCTATGGCGGTAGCATCAAGATAGCAGCATCTGGGCTTGATCATACGTACTCTAGAGAACCACTGTTTCCTCCTGAATTTTTCGAAGTGCGATCTTCTGCTCTCGACCAGAAAAACTTTCATCAGCGCTATGTTCAGCTCTGTTCTGGGCAAAGTGTTCCTGCCGCAAACCAGGATCCAGCGGCTGCAAGGCTTTGTGCTGTCACTGTCGTCTCAGGCATCTGTTACGCTGGCTCAATTAATGGAGGAGCAGGGGCATGTGGTGGCTTCTGTTTTCACGGTTCCATGGGCCAAATTACACCTTTGGCCATTGCTGTGGCACCTCCACTGTTTTGTGCAGTTCCTGATTCTGGGCCTTGGAGCTCCCAGTTCCTCCGGATGTTGTACACAGCCTGCAGTAGTGGCTAGTCTCGTCGAATCACACCATCGGCATGTTGTTACATCCTTCTCCGCAGAAGGGCTGATGACGGATGCCAGTGCTCTGGGTCGGAGCACTACTGTGAGTCCTTGGTCTGTTCAGGCTCATTGGATCAGGTCGGAGTTCCTTCGTTCCTCCAACTGGAAGGAGCTGTTGGCTGTGGAGAGGGTCCTTCGATTTTTGGAGCCACGCCTGTTGGGGTGCAATGTTCTGGTGCGGTCCGACAACACGGTGACTGTGGCATATATGAACCATCAGGGCAGCACTCGCAGTCGTTCCTTGCATCAGGTGGCTTGTGCAGTAGCAAGTTGGGCCGAGCTCCACCTCCAGGCCAATTCTGCTCAACACATCAGGAGTACGGACAATGTGGTGGCAGATTCTCTGAGCCACGAATTTCTGTCCTCACTGGCTCTCTGTCTCTCGCCCAGGGTGTTTTGCATGGTCTGCTGGAGATTTGGTTGTCCGGAGGTGGATTTGTTTGCATCCAGGACCAATGCTCTTCTGCCAACCTTTTGCTCCAGGTTTCTGCAGGTGGGAGCCTGGGGTGTGGATGACTTGTCGATCCATTGGCCTCCTCTGTTGCTGTATGCCTTACCTCCTTTTCCCCTCTTTCAGGCATTTCTGTTGAAAGTCTGGTAGGAGAAGGCGCATGTGGTGGCAGTTCTTCCAATTTGTCCTCTGAGGTCATAGTTCCTGTTGTTGACAGCTCTGGCGTGGGTCCACCTTGGATGTTGCCTCAGAGGTGCTCTCATCTCCAGTCCTCCATTCCTCACCTACGGGTCCCTTTGTCCTTAGTGGTTTGGCGGTTGGGCGGCAGACCCTGAAGGGGCAAGGTTTGCCTGCCCACATTATTTCGGTGATCCAGGGTTCTCGTAGGGGTTCTCCTCTGTTGTCTTATTCTTAACATTGGTCTGCTTTCAACACTTGGTATTCTCTTCCTGATATTTCTTCTATTTTGTGTCCTATTTCCTCTATTTTTCAGTTCTTTTTGGACGGCTTTCATACGGGCTATGCTCTTTCTCCTTTGAAGGGTCAGTGGTCGACTATTCGACCTTTCAGGGATTCTGATTCCTTTTTCTCGGATGCCAGGCCTTTGGTTTCCTGGTTATTTCAAAGTTTTTCTCTCACTTCTCCTGCTGTCTGTTCTGTCCCTGCGTGAGATCTCTCTCTGGTCCTTCATGCTCGTCAGTCCTCTCCTTTCCTTTAAGGACGCTTTCCTGGTTGCTGTTACATCGGCCAGGAGATTGGGGGAGCTTTCTGCTTTGAGATGTTCTCCTCTTTTTCTGCAGTTTTTGATGGATGCTGTGGGTCAATGTTTGGATACTGGCTTTCTCCCCAAGGTTTGGTCTCAGTTTCTTACCTCTCAGGGACTGATAACCCCCAGATACCCCTAGGGGTGACAGTGTTGCACTTTACAAAATGCTGTTTGATTGTTTTTGATTGTCTTCTTTCTGTCCTTCTCCTTCTCCTGGGGAGCAGTTGTTGCACACCCTTGATGTTGAGCATGATTTGTCTGTTTATGTGGACAGATCTGCTGTTTTTCGTTCTTCTGACAGTCTGTTTGTGACTTTTGGCCTTTTTAGAAAGCTGCTTCTAAAATGACTCTGGAATGTTGGATTAAGGGCACCAGGTTCCGGGCATGGTCCTTGAGGGTGGGGGGCTGCCGAGGGCAGTGGGCCACCAGGTGTTGTCCCATGCAGTGGGGGAGGGTCCGAGGACAAGAACCTCAGTCTTTTCCGAGTTGAGCTTCAGGCAGCTGCTGCTCATCCAGGATGCGACGTTGTTCATTCCTTCCTGGAAGCTGAGTCTGGTGGTGACGGGGTCCTTGGTGAGGGAGAGGATGAGCTGGGTGTCGTCGGCGTAGAATACTATGATGAGGCCGTGCTGTCTGACGATGGCGGCGAGTGGGGCCATGTAGATGTTGAAGAGCGTAGGACTGAGTGATGATCCTTCGGGTACTCCGCAGTTGAATTCTGTGGGTTCGGAGAGGAAGGGCGGCAGCCTGATTCTTTGGGTTCTACCGGTGAGGAAGGAGCGGAGCCATTCGAGGGCGGTTCCCTGTATGCCGGCGTCATGGAGTCTGGAGCTGAGCGTGGGGTAGGAGATGGTGTCGAAGGCTGCGGAGTGGCCCTGGTTTAGGAGGGTGCGGATGTCGTCTTTAGCGGCGAGTAGAGCGGTCTTGGTGCTGCGGTTGCTGCGGAATCCGGATTGGGAGGGGTCAAGGATGGCGTTCTCTTCTACGAATTTCCTAAGTTGGACGTTGACAGTCTTCTTGGTGACTTTGGCCGCGAAGGGGAGGAGGGAGATGGGTCAGTAGTTTTTGAGGTCATCAGGAAAAGTGCCGGTTTCGAAGGTGATGTTGATGGTGCGTTGTAGTTCAGGTGTGATGGCGGCGGCGGCTCTGTGGAAGATGTGCGGAAGGCAGGGGTCTGTGGGGGCTCCTGAGTGGATGCCTTTCATGGTCGATTCGGTGTCTTTGGTGGTGACTGGGGTCCAGGAGGAGATGGTGGGCTGGCTGGCCTTTGCTGCAGGTGGGAGAGTATTTAGAGTCAGGGGTCTGTTCGTCGAAGTTGTCGTAAAGGGACTTGATTTTCAGATGGAAGTAGGAGCCGAGCTTGTTGCAGAGGTCTTGGGAGTGGGTGATGTCCATGGCTTCCCTGGGGGTTTGATGAAATCCTGGATGATGCCGAAGAGTTCCTTTGAGTTGCTGGAGTTGGCGTGGATCTTGTTCTGGATGAAGGTCCTTTTGGTGGATCTGATGAGTTGGTGGTATTCTGTCATGGAATTTTGCGAGCAGCAGAGAACCTGCCCTTCTCTTGAGGGGTTGCGGCGACAGGCCGCCGCCCAGGCAGTAGGTGACCAGACAGGGTCACATTGGATCTATTGGGAGAACGACCTCCTTTACAGCGAGCCTAAGGTTGCTGAGCCTGGGTCAGCCCGTGTGCTGGTGGCACCCCAGCGCTTCAGGACCTTCCTACTGGGGTTGGCTCATGATGTGCCACTGGCTGGACATCTAGGGCAGACCAAGACCTTTGAGAGGCTGGTCACCCACTTCTATTGGCCCCAGATGCGCAGGAGCTCAGATGCTCACTGCAGGACGTGTGAGACTTGCCAGGCAAGTGGGAAGAGTGGGGGAAGATTAAGGCCCCACTGCAGCCCTTTCCTGTGGTGAGCACCCATTTCAAGAGAGTGGGCATTGATATTGTGGGGCCTCTGGATCCCAAGACAGCCATGGGCAACAGGTTCATCCTGGTCTTGGTGGACCATGCCACCCGGTACCCTGAGGCCATCCCGCTCAGGACAGTGACGGCCCCCGTGGTGGGACGGGCACTGATGGGGATTTTCTCCCGTGTGGGATTCCCCAGAGAGGTGGTGTCCGATAGGGGAACTAACTTCATCTCCAAGTACATGAAGTCTCTGTGGGAGGAGTGTGGGGTAACGTATAAGTTCACCACTCCTTACCACCCCCAGGGTAATGGGCTGGTTGAGAGATTCAACCGGACCCTCAAGGGCATGATTATGGGCCTAGGCGAGCCCAGGAGGCGTAAGTGGGATGTCCTCTTGCCATGCCTGTTGTTTGCTTACCTTGAGGTGCCACAGAAGTCCTTAGGGTTCAGTCCCTTTGAGCTGCTCTATGGTCACCGGTACAAGGGCCTCTGAGTCTGATCAAGGAAGGCTGGGAGCAATCTCCCAGGAAACCTCCCCAGGATGTGTTTAGTTACATGCTGGCCTTCAGGAACCAGACTCGGCGTCTCAGGAAACTTGCTGAGGCAAACCTGGAAATCAGCCAGGAAGAGATGAAACGCTGGCACGATCAGAATGCCACTCTGATCGAGTTTCAGCCAGGACAGAAGGTTTGGGTCATGGCCCCGGTGGAGCCCTGTGCTCTCCAGGATAGGTGGACCGGCCCCTTTGAGGTGGTGGAGTGCAAGAGTCCTGTTACCTACGTGGTGGACTTGCAGTCTCCCAGGAACCCCTTGCGGGTCCTGCATGTTAACCGCCTGAAGCCCCACTTTGAGAGGTCTGAAGTGGGCATGCTTCTGGCCACAGATGCTGGGATGGAGGAGGAGAGCGAGCCCCTTCCTGACCTCCTGTGTGCAGGGGAGCGAGATGGGTCAGTGGAGGGTGTGGTCCTCTCTACCACACTGACCCCGGAGCAGCAGGGTGATTGTCGCCAACTGTTGGGGCAATTCAGTGATCTGTTCTCCCTAATACCTAGTGTCACTGATTGGTGTGTCCATGACGTGGACACCGGGGACAGTCCTCCCATTAAGCACAAGGCTTACCGAGTGACTGACCGGGTAAGGGCCTACATTAAGGATGAGGTTACCAATATGTTTGCCCTTGGGGTGATTGAGTCCTCTAGCAGCCCGTGGTCTAGCCCAGTGGTCCTGGTACCAAAAGCTGCAGCGCCTGGTATCCCCCCAGAACTTCGGTTCTGCGTGGACTATCGGGCCTCAATTCAGTCACGAAGACTGACGCGCACCCCATCCCCAGAGCTGATGAGCTCATAGATCGGTTAGGGGCTGCAAAATACCTCAGCACATTTGATTTGACGTCTGGGTATTGGCAGATCGCCTTGACCGAGGGAGTAAAGGAGAGGTCAGTCTTCTCCACACCCGATGGGCACTACCAGTTCCGGGTGATGCCCTTTGGAATGAAGAATGCCCCTGCCACCTTTCAGAGGCTGGTCAACAGGGTGTTGGTTGGGCTGGAAGACTTCAGTGCCGCCTACCTGGATGACATTGCGGTGTTTAGCTCCTCTTGGGAGGACCACCTGCGCCACCTCTGGGAGGTATTGATGGCACTGCGGAAGGCAGGCCTCACAATCAAAGCCAGTAAGTGCCAGATTGGGCAGGGTTCTGTAGTGTATTTGGGGCACCAGGTGAGGAGCGGCCAGGTGGCGCCCCTTCAGCCCAAAATTGAAACTATCCTGGCGTGGGAACCCCCAAGACTCAGACGCAGGTGAGAGCCTTCTTAGGCCTCACGGGGTACTACAGGAGGTTTGTCAAGGGATATGACAACATTGTTGCCCCCTTGACTGAGCTGACTTCTAAGAAGCAGCCAAAGAAGGTAAACTGGACTGACACCTGTTAGAACGCTTTTGACGCCCTGAAGACTGCCATGTGCACCGCACCCGTGCTTCAGGCGCCCGACTTTTCAAAGGAATTTGTTGTCCAGACAGACGCCTCAGAGCATGGTATAGGGGCTGTTCTGTCACAGATCAATGAGGAGGGACTAGACCAACCGGTAGCCTTCCTAAGCAGGAGGTTACTTCCCCGGGAACAGAGGTGGAGTGCAATTGAGCGTGAGGCATTTGCTGTGGTCTGGGCGCTGAAGAAGCTGAGACCATATCTGTTTGGGACTCACTTCCGGGTTCAGACAGACCACAGGCCCCTTAGAGGGTTGATGCATATGAGGTGTGAGAATCCCAAGTTGTTGAGGTGGTCCATTTCCCTACAGGGTATGGATTTCACGGTGGAACACCGCCCTAGTACAGAACACGCCAATGCTGACGGTCTGTCCAGGTTCTTCTGCCTTAGTGATGGGAACTAACTCCCAAGGGAATGGTTAGTTCTCCCCACATTTCAGCTGGAGGGGACGCGTGTTAGACCTGGCATCATTGGCGCGGGTCTCCCTTCCTCTTTTCGCTTCTTACCTTTTATGTTGGCTGGATTTAGATGCTCTGGGCGCTGTGCCACTGCCAATCAGTGACACAGCGTGAATGCTCCCTGTGTAAGGATAACTGTATGAATTGGGATAATCATAATTGGCTTGTTTGGTTTACCTGTCAGTCCCTCGTATCAGTGCACTGTGTGTGCCCAGGGCTGGTAGACCAAATACTGTTGGTGGGCCGGCAGCGCTGATTTGCGCTACCCATCGAAGCAGCTTTTAAAGTATGTCTGTGTAGCATGTTCTAATAGCGAGTTACCCTCCATTTCACTGTTTACTATTGTGAGGCTATCCGTCCTCATAGGCCAGAATGGGCAGGCTGAGTATTACAAGCCCTATTCCTACCTGCCCCCAGGAACCTGATAGGAACGTCGAATTTGATATGTTTAAGCTCAGGACATTGAGATACATCTTTTAGTAAGGATTATTTGCGTAGCCCGTGTTCGAAAATACCTCTGCTAGAAACGAGGTATTTTCTGGCCTCAGCTTTCCTGTAGGCTTTGCTAGCGTGTGTATTGGCCGTCTGGTTTTGGAGCAGCAGGGCCAGCTGCGTCAGACCTGGCTGGAGAGAGAGATCGGCATTTAGAGTATGGAGAGGGGTGACTCTTTGATCTGAGCAGGGCCGTGCCTGGCAAGGTGAATGATGGCTCCACCTCCCACTGGGCATCTGATAGCAGACCCCCAGATTCTCAAAGGGCAGGATGGCGCCTCGTAAACCAAGTGCTCCCCGACCCCACCGAACTGGTTCTGGCTGGATGCAGTGATTTGTGACTGCAGAGAACAAAGACTTTTTAGGTATAAAACGCTGCGCTGAAACCTGTTTCAAGTGTGTTCCTTCTGGATGTCAAGACGAAACTCTGTCCGAGCGGACAGAGGAAAGGACTTTGAAAATGTCACCAAGCTTGCTGAAGAAACTACCCAAGGGCCTGAATTGAGAGCGCCTCCTGCTGAAGTCTCAGGGACATTAGACTTCACCCCGTCAGCCGCCCGAATTCCTTTGCTAGGAATTCTACCTGCAGGTGAGGCCTCCGTCGAGTAATCCGAAACCTCTAGTCCTACTTTGAGGAACGCGGACTGGTAACCCTTGTGAACTCTGTGTGTGGGGCACCGCAGCTAAGAGAGAGCTGCCGCCGCTGAGCGCCCGCCTTAATTTAAATCTTCAGAACCTTCGCTGAAACTGTGTGGGCCGAATCAGCTAAGAGAGAGCTGCCGCCGCTGAGTGCCCGCCTTAATTTAAATCTTCAGAACCTTCGCTGAAACTGTGTGGGCCGCCGCAGCTAAGAGAGAGCTGCTGCCGCTGAGTGCCCGCATTATTTTGAATCCTCAGAACCTTCGCTGAAACTGTGTGGGCCGCCGCAGCTAGAGAGAGCTGCCGCCGCTGAGTGCCCGCCTTAATTTGAATCTTCAGAACCTTCGCTGAAACTGTGTGGGCCGCCGCAGCTAAGAGAGAGCTGCCGCCGCTGAGTGCCCGCCTTATTTTGAATCCTCAGAACCTTCGCTGAAACCCTGTGGGCCGCCGCAGCTAAGAGAGCCGCCGCCGCTAGATGCCCACACTTGTGTTAGTTTTGCATCATCGTGATTTGTCCTGTGAGCCGCCGCAGCTAAGAGAGAGCTGCTGCCGTGGAGTGCTCGCACCTTTGCTAACTTTGCATCACTGAGAGTCTCGTACTAAACCTTAGATAAAGATACTATTTTTTCTATACCTACTTGAGTTGTGCCCTTTTGTGGTGTCGTTACTGCCTTAGTGTGCATGGTCATAAATGCTTCACACACTGCCTCTGAGATAGGCCTAACTGCTCGTGCTACATTACCACAGGGTTGAGCAGGGGTTATCAAAGGGGGTAGCCCACTTGCCCTGACTTAGGAAGAAGGGTCCCTATTTGGACATTGGCGCCAGCCATGGCCAACTAGAGACCCCCATTTCTAACAAGATATTTTATGTATTAGTGAGGTGGGGTTTTGCATATTTTACAATTCTTTGCCAGTTTGGTGAATGTAGGGCTGTTCTAGTAAAGTGACTTTTTCACATATTTTGAATGTCTGTAGTTATCTGTCCTGCGTCACCCGATGTGCACCTGGTGGGAGGGCAAAGGCTGTCCGACATCTTCCCCCTGGTTGTTTGAGCAAGTGGTGCAGTCCACTGAGTATGGGTTAAAAGTTAGGCCAGTTGAGTGGTGGGGAAGGGCTTGAGTAGGTTTCAGAGTCAGATTAAGGTGCAGTTTTTGCTTAATTCCGCACACCTGCTGTGGAGGGCCTTTCCTAAGGCTGGTAAACTTGACTTTCATTTTTAGGTATGGTGGTGTAAGCAGGTGTTTTTATTAGTTGATTGAGATTTAATATATATTATATTATATTTAAATATTTATATAGCGCACTACTACCCGAGGGCGTCTAGGCGCTTGCAGAATAGGCACGCAGAACACACTGAGATTTTAGATTTCCAGTCCTTGGGCATATTTACAGAGTAAAGAGCCAAGTCTTGAGTCCCTTCCTAAAGGACAATAGATCAGAAGCATTCTTTAAATAGAATGGTAGCTTATTCCACCATCTTGTGGTGATGCTAAAGAAACTTTTGCCACCCCATCTCTGGAGACGGAAGGTAGGCTCTGTCACCAGCTTCAATGCGGTCGATCAAAGTGTGCGTGCAGGGGTATGCCATTTGAAGCGCTTTATCAGGTAACTAGGGCCTGAATTTTGTAATGCCTTAAAGGCAATACATAAGGCTTTAAACCTGATGCGCTTCTCCATTGGTAACCAGTGCAGAGAGTTGAGAGCATGTTTAGCTGACGAGTATTTGTCTAATCCAAAGAGCAATCTCGCCACGGAGTTCTGGAGGACCTGTAGCTTTGCCACTACCGATTTGTTTACTGCGACCAGTAGCCCATTGCAGTAGTCGAGTTTTGATAACACTAAGGCTGACACCACAGTTTTCTGCAAATTTGTTGGTACAAATGGGAGCACTTTCCTTAGAATTTTCATAGTGTAATAAATGGATGCAGTAAGCAATCTTTACATGCTGGGAAAAAGATAGGGTGGAATCCATAGTGACTCCAAGGTTTTTGGCCTTGGTGACTGGGACGGGAACAGTCCCCAAATCAGATGGCCACCAGTCTGAGGACCAGAATGTTGTATCCTTGCCAAAAAGTAGAACCTCTGTTTTATTTGAGTTCAACTTAAGGCAGTTTTCAGCCATCCATTCGCTGACACCTCTAAAATTCAGAGCTGTATCATGATTTTTGCTCGAGATCGATATGATAATCTGCGTGTCGTCTGCGTATGATACCAGTTCAAAACCGTGGGTTTTGATCATACGAGCCAAGGGAGCAACATAAATGTTGAAAAGGGTGGGGCTCAAGGATGAGCCCTGGGGCACCCCACACGGAAGCCTGAAACATTTTGATTTAAATTCTCCTACTTCAACAAATTGTTCCCACCCATGCAAGAATGATTTAAGGAGTGCGAGGGCTGGGCCACCTACTCCTGCCTCTCGAAGCCGCTCTATTAAAGTGCTGTGGTCTACCGTGTCAAAGGCAGCTGACAGATCTAACAGTATCAGAGCTGCCGATCCTCCTTTGTCAACTGCCTGTCTAATTTCCTCAGTAGCTGTAATCAAGGCCAGTTCGGTACTATGTTGGGCTCTAAAAGCATACTGGGTGGGATCCAGGACCTGATTTTTCTCAATAAAAGTGACTAGTTCCTGATTCAAATGTTTTTCAAGAATCTTAGCTGGTAGAGGTAGGCGGGACGATAATTTCCTACATCTGTTTTATCCAAATTGTTTTTTTTTAATAGAGGTAAAATAGATGTCTTTTTCCACAGCAAGGGGAAAGTTGCAGTTTTAATAGCGATGTTAAGAGCCTCCATGAGAGGGCAAACAATTGTTTCCACTAACATATGACTTACTCTCGGCGGACATGGATCCAACGGGGATCCTGACTTAGTTGCTAGAAGGATTTTTGCGGTTTGTTCATGAGAAAAAAATGTGAAATTTAAAAAGCAGAGTGGATTGCGTTCATGGGCTATGATAGGCAAGCCTAAGAGTGGATTTTCAATAACAGTTGGTGGAGCCTGAGCAGTCAGGGCGTTTACCGGTCGTGCCGTAAAGGTGTTATAAATGGACGAGACTTTATCACAAAAATACGAGGCCAGGTTATCGCAAAAAGCTTGATCTATTGTGCTTTGACTGGTCTCCTGCAAATGACTAAGCTTCAAGACTGTTGCAAAGAGCTCTTTGGAATTGTTCTGTGCTCCTTCTATTCTTTCTGAGTAATAGCTGATTTTAGTATTTTTAATCAGTTCTTTATATTGTGCCAGTCTTGACTTGTATCTGTCTTTTTCCCTAGGATCATAGTGTTTGCGCCAGCATTTTCTTGACTACGGCAGAGTCTTCTTAATAGTCTTAGTTCTTCAGAGAACCAAGGTTCAGTAGTTGCAGTCCTACTAATTTTTCCAGCTCTCTGGGGGATGGTGGTATGCGCCGCTGCTGAGATCCAGTTATGGTATTGTAAGGAGGCTGCTTCTGGATCTATGGAAAGGCAGGGTTTGCTCTGACTCAATTGGTTAATAAATTCAGTTTTATCAAACCGTTGCCACAAGTATCTTTTATGGCTGCTTGCTGGACTATGCTTGGAGCCTGTTAAAAGCGGTAGATCAAGGATTAGCATCACTGCAGGATGGTCTGACCAGTAAAGTGGTAAATTATTATTGAATTTCAGCAAAGGACAACCCGAAAAAACGGCGTCCAAAAGATGGCCAGCAGTGTGAGTGGGTCCTACTACTATCTGCTCTAGGCCTGCACCTGTCACTAGGTCCATCAGGGCCAGTGAGTCTTTGTCATAGGTATTATCTAAGTGAAAATTAAAATCACCTAAAATGGTGAAAATGTACTTTGTATTCCAGGAGCTGGCCCATGGTTTGCATAAAATTAGTTGTAGATCCAGACGGCCTGTACACTAGCAGTCCATGAAAACACATGACTGGCTGCTATCTTAAAAGAGAGCACCTCGGCTTCTGTGTCTGTAGGAATAGCTTTAAAAGATGCTTTCAGATGCTCACTGTGAATTTATGGGAGGATGCCTGTTAGAATGATTTTAAGACTTTAACATTTGTTATTTTTTTAACTTGTGGACCTCCTTCGATGTCATAGGTGTGGGATGTGTATGATGGTGTGCTTTACTACTATAGGAAAAGTTACAGGAAGAAAGAATGCAACTGCTTGAGTTTATAGCGATGTTTACATCTTTTCTAATCAGGTGAATCAAGCTTAGGGATTCAAAAAGGGTTACTGAACAGATGCGACATTGGTTAAAGGTGGGAAAGATGGACCCGGTAGATGGGAAACAGAGAAGATATGTTTGTTACATTGGACTGACTGGGTTTTAAGGGTCATGTTCCAGGGAGATTTAAGGATGGGAATGTTAGGAGATGTTTTATGTATTTGTGAGGTGAGGTTTTCCATGTCTTGTAATTGTTTACTAGTTTGGTCCTATAAAATTGTCTTTTTAACTTATCTAAAATGGTCTTTGGTTATTTGCACCATGTTGTATGACTGCAAGCATAAGGCATATACATAATTAGTCTGCTTGCTCAAGGGCATGACTTACTGATTGCTTTAACAATTAGCCACTATTCATTGTTAACTTTACGTTTGTTCAGCAGAGTGACCCAGGTCAGAGGATGAAGACAGCGGAGAGGAGAGAAAAAGAATCACTGCTGATTCGACTGGGCTCAAACTACTGTTGCTGGATTTACTGGGTGACACACATCACAGCAGCCGTTAATACCACTGGTTCATTGCCATACGTTGTGTGTTATACTCCCACCCAAGTTCCTATGGCGGTAGCATCAAGATAGCAGCATCTGGGCTTGATCATACGTACTCTAGAGAACCACTGTTTCCTCCTGAATTTTTCGAAGTGCGATCTTCTGCTCTCGACCAGAAAAACTTTCATCAGCGCTATGTTCAGCTCTGTTCTGGGCAAAGTGTTCCTGCCGCAAACCAGGATCCAGCGGCTGCAAGGCTTTGTGCTGTCACTGTCGTCTCAGGCATCTGTTACGCTGGCTCAATTAATGGAGGAGCAGGGGCATGTGGTGGCTTCTGTTTTCACGGTTCCATGGGCCAAATTACACCTTTGGCCATTGCTGTGGCACCTCCACTGTTTTGTGCAGTTCCTGATTCTGGGCCTTGGAGCTCCCAGTTCCTCCGGATGTTGTACACAGCCTGCAGTAGTGGCTAGTCTCGTCGAATCACACCATCGGCATGTTGTTACATCCTTCTCCGCAGAAGGGCTGATGACGGATGCCAGTGCTCTGGGTCGGAGCACTACTGTGAGTCCTTGGTCTGTTCAGGCTCATTGGATCAGGTCGGAGTTCCTTCGTTCCTCCAACTGGAAGGAGCTGTTGGCTGTGGAGAGGGTCCTTCGATTTTTGGAGCCACGCCTGTTGGGGTGCAATGTTCTGGTGCGGTCCGACAACACGGTGACTGTGGCATATATGAACCATCAGGGCAGCACTCGCAGTCGTTCCTTGCATCAGGTGGCTTGTGCAGTAGCAAGTTGGGCCGAGCTCCACCTCCAGGCCAATTCTGCTCAACACATCAGGAGTACGGACAATGTGGTGGCAGATTCTCTGAGCCACGAATTTCTGTCCTCACTGGCTCTCTGTCTCTCGCCCAGGGTGTTTTGCATGGTCTGCTGGAGATTTGGTTGTCCGGAGGTGGATTTGTTTGCATCCAGGACCAATGCTCTTCTGCCAACCTTTTGCTCCAGGTTTCTGCAGGTGGGAGCCTGGGGTGTGGATGACTTGTCGATCCATTGGCCTCCTCTGTTGCTGTATGCCTTACCTCCTTTTCCCCTCTTTCAGGCATTTCTGTTGAAAGTCTGGTAGGAGAAGGCGCATGTGGTGGCAGTTCTTCCAATTTGTCCTCTGAGGTCATAGTTCCTGTTGTTGACAGCTCTGGCGTGGGTCCACCTTGGATGTTGCCTCAGAGGTGCTCTCATCTCCAGTCCTCCATTCCTCACCTACGGGTCCCTTTGTCCTTAGTGGTTTGGCGGTTGGGCGGCAGACCCTGAAGGGGCAAGGTTTGCCTGCCCACATTATTTCGGTGATCCAGGGTTCTCGTAGGGGTTCTCCTCTGTTGTCTTATTCTTAACATTGGTCTGCTTTCAACACTTGGTATTCTCTTCCTGATATTTCTTCTATTTTGTGTCCTATTTCCTCTATTTTTCAGTTCTTTTTGGACGGCTTTCATACGGGCTATGCTCTTTCTCCTTTGAAGGGTCAGTGGTCGACTATTCGACCTTTCAGGGATTCTGATTCCTTTTTCTCGGATGCCAGGCCTTTGGTTTCCTGGTTATTTCAAAGTTTTTCTCTCACTTCTCCTGCTGTCTGTTCTGTCCCTGCGTGAGATCTCTCTCTGGTCCTTCATGCTCGTCAGTCCTCTCCTTTCCTTTAAGGACGCTTTCCTGGTTGCTGTTACATCGGCCAGGAGATTGGGGGAGCTTTCTGCTTTGAGATGTTCTCCTCTTTTTCTGCAGTTTTTGATGGATGCTGTGGGTCAATGTTTGGATACTGGCTTTCTCCCCAAGGTTTGGTCTCAGTTTCTTACCTCTCAGGGACTGATAACCCCCAGATACCCCTAGGGGTGACAGTGTTGCACTTTACAAAATGCTGTTTGATTGTTTTTGATTGTCTTCTTTCTGTCCTTCTCCTTCTCCTGGGGAGCAGTTGTTGCACACCCTTGATGTTGAGCATGATTTGTCTGTTTATGTGGACAGATCTGCTGTTTTTCGTTCTTCTGACAGTCTGTTTGTGACTTTTGGCCTTTTTAGAAAGCTGCTTCTAAAATGACTCTGGAATGTTGGATTAAGGGCACCAGGTTCCGGGCATGGTCCTTGAGGGTGGGGGGGCTGCCGAGGGCAGTGGGCCACCAGGTGTTGTCCCATGCAGTGGGGGAGGGTCCGAGGACAAGAACCTCAGTCTTTTCCGAGTTGAGCTTCAGGCAGCTGCTGCTCATCCAGGATGCGACGTTGTTCATTCCTTCCTGGAAGCTGAGTCTGGTGGTGACGGGGTCCTTGGTGAGGGAGAGGATGAGCTGGGTGTCGTCGGCGTAGAATACTATGATGAGGCCGTGCTGTCTGACGATGGCGGCGAGTGGGGCCATGTAGATGTTGAAGAGCGTAGGACTGAGTGATGATCCTTCGGGTACTCCGCAGTTGAATTCTGTGGGTTCGGAGAGGAAGGGCGGCAGCCTGATTCTTTGGGTTCTACCGGTGAGGAAGGAGCGGAGCCATTCGAGGGCGGTTCCCTGTATGCCGGCGTCATGGAGTCTGGAGCTGAGCGTGGGGTAGGAGATGGTGTCGAAGGCTGCGGAGTGGCCCTGGTTTAGGAGGGTGCGGATGTCGTCTTTAGCGGCGAGTAGAGCGGTCTTGGTGCTGCGGTTGCTGCGGAATCCGGATTGGGAGGGGTCAAGGATGGCGTTCTCTTCTACGAATTTCCTAAGTTGGACGTTGACAGTCTTCTTGGTGACTTTGGCCGCGAAGGGGAGGAGGGAGATGGGTCAGTAGTTTTTGAGGTCATCAGGAAAAGTGCCGGTTTCGAAGGTGATGTTGATGGTGCGTTGTAGTTCAGGTGTGATGGCGGCGGCGGCTCTGTGGAAGATGTGCGGAAGGCAGGGGTCTGTGGGGGCTCCTGAGTGGATGCCTTTCATGGTCGATTCGGTGTCTTTGGTGGTGACTGGGGTCCAGGAGGAGATGGTGGGCTGGCTGGCCTTTGCTGCAGGTGGGAGAGTATTTAGAGTCAGGGGTCTGTTCGTCGAAGTTGTCGTAAAGGGACTTGATTTTCAGATGGAAGTAGGAGCCGAGCTTGTTGCAGAGGTCTTGGGAGTGGGTGATGTCCATGGCTTCCCTGGGGGGTTTGATGAAATCCTGGATGATGCCGAAGAGTTCCTTTGAGTTGCTGGAGTTGGCGTGGATCTTGTTCTGGATGAAGGTCCTTTTGGTGGATCTGATGAGTTGGTGGTATTCTGTCATGGAATTTTGCGAGCAGCAGAGAACCTGCCCTTCTCTTGAGGGGTTGCGGCGACAGGCCGCCGCCCAGGCAGTAGGTGACCAGACAGGGTCACATTGGATCTATTGGGAGAACGACCTCCTTTACAGCGAGCCTAAGGTTGCTGAGCCTGGGTCAGCCCGTGTGCTGGTGGCACCCCAGCGCTTCAGGACCTTCCTACTGGGGTTGGCTCATGATGTGCCACTGGCTGGACATCTAGGGCAGACCAAGACCTTTGAGAGGCTGGTCACCCACTTCTATTGGCCCCAGATGCGCAGGAGCTCAGATGCTCACTGCAGGACGTGTGAGACTTGCCAGGCAAGTGGGAAGAGTGGGGGAAGATTAAGGCCCCACTGCAGTCCTTTCCTGTGGTGAGCACCCCATTCAAGAGAGTGGGCATTGATATTGTGGGGCCTCTGGATCCCAAGACAGCCATGGGCAACAGGTTCATCCTGGTCTTGGTGGACCATGCCACCCGGTACCCTGAGGCCATCCCGCTCAGGACAGTGACGGCCCCCGTGGTGGGACGGGCACTGATGGGGATTTTCTCCCGTGTGGGATTCCCCAGAGAGGTGGTGTCCGATAGGGGAACTAACTTCATCTCCAAGTACATGAAGTCTCTGTGGGAGGAGTGTGGGGTAACGTATAAGTTCACCACTCCTTACCACCCCCAGGGTAATGGGCTGGTTGAGAGATTCAACCGGACCCTCAAGGGCATGATTATGGGCCTAGGCGAGCCCAGGAGGCGTAAGTGGGATGTCCTCTTGCCATGCCTGTTGTTTGCTTACCTTGAGGTGCCACAGAAGTCCTTAGGGTTCAGTCCCTTTGAGCTGCTCTATGGTCACCGGTACAAGGGCCTCTGAGTCTGATCAAGGAAGGCTGGGAGCAATCTCCCAGGAAACCTCCCCAGGATGTGTTTAGTTACATGCTGGCCTTCAGGAACCAGACTCGGCGTCTCAGGAAACTTGCTGAGGCAAACCTGGAAATCAGCCAGGAAGAGATGAAACGCTGGCACGATCAGAATGCCACTCTGATCGAGTTTCAGCCAGGACAGAAGGTTTGGGTCATGGCCCCGGTGGAGCCCTGTGCTCTCCAGGATAGGTGGACCGGCCCCTTTGAGGTGGTGGAGTGCAAGAGTCCTGTTACCTACGTGGTGGACTTGCAGTCTCCCAGGAACCCCTTGCGGGTCCTGCATGTTAACCGCCTGAAGCCCCACTTTGAGAGGTCTGAAGTGGGCATGCTTCTGGCCACAGATGCTGGGATGGAGGAGGAGAGCGAGCCCCTTCCTGACCTCCTGTGTGCAGGGGAGCGAGATGGGTCAGTGGAGGGTGTGGTCCTCTCTACCACACTGACCCCGGAGCAGCAGGGTGATTGTCGCCAACTGTTGGGGCAATTCAGTGATCTGTTCTCCCTAATACCTAGTGTCACTGATTGGTGTGTCCATGACGTGGACACCGGGGACAGTCCTCCCATTAAGCACAAGGCTTACCGAGTGACTGACCGGGTAAGGGCCTACATTAAGGATGAGGTTACCAATATGTTTGCCCTTGGGGTGATTGAGTCCTCTAGCAGCCCGTGGTCTAGCCCAGTGGTCCTGGTACCAAAAGCTGCAGCGCCTGGTATCCCCCCAGAACTTCGGTTCTGCGTGGACTATCGGGCCTCAATTCAGTCACGAAGACTGACGCGCACCCCATCCCCAGAGCTGATGAGCTCATAGATCGGTTAGGGGCTGCAAAATACCTCAGCACATTTGATTTGACGTCTGGGTATTGGCAGATCGCCTTGACCGAGGGAGTAAAGGAGAGGTCAGTCTTCTCCACACCCGATGGGCACTACCAGTTCCGGGTGATGCCCTTTGGAATGAAGAATGCCCCTGCCACCTTTCAGAGGCTGGTCAACAGGGTGTTGGTTGGGCTGGAAGACTTCAGTGCCGCCTACCTGGATGACATTGCGGTGTTTAGCTCCTCTTGGGAGGACCACCTGCGCCACCTCTGGGAGGTATTGATGGCACTGCGGAAGGCAGGCCTCACAATCAAAGCCAGTAAGTGCCAGATTGGGCAGGGTTCTGTAGTGTATTTGGGGCACCAGGTGAGGAGCGGCCAGGTGGCGCCCCTTCAGCCCAAAATTGAAACTATCCTGGCGTGGGAACCCCCAAGACTCAGACGCAGGTGAGAGCCTTCTTAGGCCTCACGGGGTACTACAGGAGGTTTGTCAAGGGATATGACAACATTGTTGCCCCCTTGACTGAGCTGACTTCTAAGAAGCAGCCAAAGAAGGTAAACTGGACTGACACCTGTTAGAACGCTTTTGACGCCCTGAAGACTGCCATGTGCACCGCACCCGTGCTTCAGGCGCCCGACTTTTCAAAGGAATTTGTTGTCCAGACAGACGCCTCAGAGCATGGTATAGGGGCTGTTCTGTCACAGATCAATGAGGAGGGACTAGACCAACCGGTAGCCTTCCTAAGCAGGAGGTTACTTCCCCGGGAACAGAGGTGGAGTGCAATTGAGCGTGAGGCATTTGCTGTGGTCTGGGCGCTGAAGAAGCTGAGACCATATCTGTTTGGGACTCACTTCCGGGTTCAGACAGACCACAGGCCCCTTAGAGGGTTGATGCATATGAGGTGTGAGAATCCCAAGTTGTTGAGGTGGTCCATTTCCCTACAGGGTATGGATTTCACGGTGGAACACCGCCCTAGTACAGAACACGCCAATGCTGACGGTCTGTCCAGGTTCTTCTGCCTTAGTGATGGGAACTAACTCCCAAGGGAATGGTTAGTTCTCCCCACATTTCAGCTGGAGGGGACGCGTGTTAGACCTGGCATCATTGGCGCGGGTCTCCCTTCCTCTTTTCGCTTCTTACCTTTTATGTTGGCTGGATTTAGATGCTCTGGGCGCTGTGCCACTGCCAATCAGTGACACAGCGTGAATGCTCCCTGTGTAAGGATAACTGTATGAATTGGGATAATCATAATTGGCTTGTTTGGTTTACCTGTCAGTCCCTCGTATCAGTGCACTGTGTGTGCCCAGGGCTGGTAGACCAAATACTGTTGGTGGGCCGGCAGCGCTGATTTGCGCTACCCATCGAAGCAGCTTTTAAAGTATGTCTGTGTAGCATGTTCTAATAGCGAGTTACCCTCCATTTCACTGTTTACTATTGTGAGGCTATCCGTCCTCATAGGCCAGAATGGGCAGGCTGAGTATTACAAGCCCTATTCCTACCTGCCCCCAGGAACCTGATAGGAACGTCGAATTTGATATGTTTAAGCTCAGGACATTGAGATACATCTTTTAGTAAGGATTATTTGCGTAGCCCGTGTTCGAAAATACCTCTGCTAGAAACGAGGTATTTTCTGGCCTCAGCTTTCCTGTAGGCTTTGCTAGCGTGTGTATTGGCCGTCTGGTTTTGGAGCAGCAGGGCCAGCTGCGTCAGACCTGGCTGGAGAGAGAGATCGGCATTTAGAGTATGGAGAGGGGTGACTCTTTGATCTGAGCAGGGCCGTGCCTGGCAAGGTGAATGATGGCTCCACCTCCCACTGGGCATCTGATAGCAGACCCCCAGATTCTCAAAGGGCAGGATGGCGCCTCGTAAACCAAGTGCTCCCCGACCCCACCGAACTGGTTCTGGCTGGATGCAGTGATTTGTGACTGCAGAGAACAAAGACTTTTTAGGTATAAAACGCTGCGCTGAAACCTGTTTCAAGTGTGTTCCTTCTGGATGTCAAGACGAAACTCTGTCCGAGCGGACAGAGGAAAGGACTTTGAAAATGTCACCAAGCTTGCTGAAGAAACTACCCAAGGGCCTGAATTGAGAGCGCCTCCTGCTGAAGTCTCAGGGACATTAGACTTCACCCCGTCAGCCGCCCGAATTCCTTTGCTAGGAATTCTACCTGCAGGTGAGGCCTCCGTCGAGTAATCCGAAACCTCTAGTCCTACTTTGAGGAACGCGGACTGGTAACCCTTGTGAACTCTGTGTGTGGGGCACCGCAGCTAAGAGAGAGCTGCCGCCGCTGAGCGCCCGCCTTAATTTAAATCTTCAGAACCTTCGCTGAAACTGTGTGGGCCGAATCAGCTAAGAGAGAGCTGCCGCCGCTGAGTGCCCGCCTTAATTTAAATCTTCAGAACCTTCGCTGAAACTGTGTGGGCCGCCGCAGCTAAGAGAGAGCTGCTGCCGCTGAGTGCCCGCATTATTTTGAATCCTCAGAACCTTCGCTGAAACTGTGTGGGCCGCCGCAGCTAAGAGAGAGCTGCCGCCGCTGAGTGCCCGCCTTAATTTGAATCTTCAGAACCTTCGCTGAAACTGTGTGGGCCGCCGCAGCTAAGAGAGAGCTGCCGCCGCTGAGTGCCCGCCTTATTTTGAATCCTCAGAACCTTCGCTGAAACCCTGTGGGCCGCCGCAGCTAAGAGAGCCGCCGCCGCTAGATGCCCACACTTGTGTTAGTTTTGCATCATCGTGATTTGTCCTGTGAGCCGCCGCAGCTAAGAGAGAGCTGCTGCCGTGGAGTGCTCGCACCTTTGCTAACTTTGCATCACTGAGAGTCTCGTACTAAACCTTAGATAAAGATACTATTTTTTCTATACCTACTTGAGTTGTGCCCTTTTGTGGTGTCGTTACTGCCTTAGTGTGCATGGTCATAAATGCTTCACACACTGCCTCTGAGATAGGCCTAACTGCTCGTGCTACATTACCACAGGGTTGAGCAGGGGTTATCAAAGGGGGTAGCCCACTTGCCCTGACTTAGGAAGAAGGGTCCCTATTTGGACATTGGCGCCAGCCATGGCCAACTAGAGACCCCCATTTCTAACAAGATATTTTATGTATTAGTGAGGTGGGGTTTTGCATATTTTACAATTCTTTGCCAGTTTGGTGAATGTAGGGCTGTTCTAGTAAAGTGACTTTTTCACATATTTTGAATGTCTGTAGTTATCTGTCCTGCGTCACCCGATGTGCACCTGGTGGGAGGGCAAAGGCTGTCCGACATCTTCCCCCTGGTTGTTTGAGCAAGTGGTGCAGTCCACTGAGTATGGGTTAAAAGTTAGGCCAGTTGAGTGGTGGGGAAGGGCTTGAGTAGGTTTCAGAGTCAGATTAAGGTGCAGTTTTTGCTTAATTCCGCACACCTGCTGTGGAGGGCCTTTCCTAAGGCTGGTAAACTTGACTTTCATTTTTAGGTATGGTGGTGTAAGCAGGTGTTTTTATTAGTTGATTGAGATTTAATATATATTATATTATATTTAAATATTTATATAGCGCACTACTACCCGAGGGCGTCTAGGCGCTTGCAGAATAGGCACGCAGAACACACTGAGATTTTAGATTTCCAGTCCTTGGGCATATTTACAGAGTAAAGAGCCAAGTCTTGAGTCCCTTCCTAAAGGACAATAGATCAGAAGCATTCTTTAAATAGAATGGTAGCTTATTCCACCATCTTGTGGTGATGCTAAAGAAACTTTTGCCACCCCATCTCTGGAGACGGAAGGTAGGCTCTGTCACCAGCTTCAATGCGGTCGATCAAAGTGTGCGTGCAGGGGTATGCCATTTGAAGCGCTTTATCAGGTAACTAGGGCCTGAATTTTGTAATGCCTTAAAGGCAATACATAAGGCTTTAAACCTGATGCGCTTCTCCATTGGTAACCAGTGCAGAGAGTTGAGAGCATGTTTAGCTGACGAGTATTTGTCTAATCCAAAGAGCAATCTCGCCACGGAGTTCTGGAGGACCTGTAGCTTTGCCACTACCGATTTGTTTACTGCGACCAGTAGCCCATTGCAGTAGTCGAGTTTTGATAACACTAAGGCTGACACCACAGTTTTCTGCAAATTTGTTGGTACAAATGGGAGCACTTTCCTTAGAATTTTCATAGTGTAATAAATGGATGCAGTAAGCAATCTTTACATGCTGGGAAAAAGATAGGGTGGAATCCATAGTGACTCCAAGGTTTTTGGCCTTGGTGACTGGGACGGGAACAGTCCCCAAATCAGATGGCCACCAGTCTGAGGACCAGAATGTTGTATCCTTGCCAAAAAGTAGAACCTCTGTTTTATTTGAGTTCAACTTAAGGCAGTTTTCAGCCATCCATTCGCTGACACCTCTAAAATTCAGAGCTGTATCATGATTTTTGCTCGAGATCGATATGATAATCTGCGTGTCGTCTGCGTATGATACCAGTTCAAAACCGTGGGTTTTGATCATACGAGCCAAGGGAGCAACATAAATGTTGAAAAGGGTGGGGCTCAAGGATGAGCCCTGGGGCACCCCACACGGAAGCCTGAAACATTTTGATTTAAATTCTCCTACTTCAACAAATTGTTCCCACCCATGCAAGAATGATTTAAGGAGTGCGAGGGCTGGGCCACCTACTCCTGCCTCTCGAAGCCGCTCTATTAAAGTGCTGTGGTCTACCGTGTCAAAGGCAGCTGACAGATCTAACAGTATCAGAGCTGCCGATCCTCCTTTGTCAACTGCCTGTCTAATTTCCTCAGTAGCTGTAATCAAGGCCAGTTCGGTACTATGTTGGGCTCTAAAAGCATACTGGGTGGGATCCAGGACCTGATTTTTCTCAATAAAAGTGACTAGTTCCTGATTCAAATGTTTTTCAAGAATCTTAGCTGGTAGAGGTAGGCGGGACGATAATTTCCTACATCTGTTTTATCCAAATTGTTTTTTTTTAATAGAGGTAAAATAGATGTCTTTTTCCACAGCAAGGGGAAAGTTGCAGTTTTAATAGCGATGTTAAGAGCCTCCATGAGAGGGCAAACAATTGTTTCCACTAACATATGACTTACTCTCGGCGGACATGGATCCAACGGGGATCCTGACTTAGTTGCTAGAAGGATTTTTGCGGTTTGTTCATGAGAAAAAAATGTGAAATTTAAAAAGCAGAGTGGATTGCGTTCATGGGCTATGATAGGCAAGCCTAAGAGTGGATTTTCAATAACAGTTGGTGGAGCCTGAGCAGTCAGGGCGTTTACCGGTCGTGCCGTAAAGGTGTTATAAATGGACGAGACTTTATCACAAAAATACGAGGCCAGGTTATCGCAAAAAGCTTGATCTATTGTGCTTTGACTGGTCTCCTGCAAATGACTAAGCTTCAAGACTGTTGCAAAGAGCTCTTTGGAATTGTTCTGTGCTCCTTCTATTCTTTCTGAGTAATAGCTGATTTTAGTATTTTTAATCAGTTCTTTATATTGTGCCAGTCTTGACTTGTATCTGTCTTTTTCCCTAGGATCATAGTGTTTGCGCCAGCATTTTCTTGACTACGGCAGAGTCTTCTTAATAGTCTTAGTTCTTCAGAGAACCAAGGTTCAGTAGTTGCAGTCCTACTAATTTTTCCAGCTCTCTGGGGGATGGTGGTATGCGCCGCTGCTGAGATCCAGTTATGGTATTGTAAGGAGGCTGCTTCTGGATCTATGGAAAGGCAGGGTTTGCTCTGACTCAATTGGTTAATAAATTCAGTTTTATCAAACCGTTGCCACAAGTATCTTTTATGGCTGCTTGCTGGACTATGCTTGGAGCCTGTTAAAAGCGGCAGATCAAGGATTAGCATCACTGCAG
This sequence comes from Calotriton arnoldi, assembly GCA_963921515.1. NCBI lineage: Eukaryota > Metazoa > Chordata > Amphibia > Caudata > Salamandridae > Calotriton > Calotriton arnoldi. The sequence goes on along the minus strand of CAWUFW010001019.1, from coordinate 3,236,460 downwards.
GATGGTCTGACCAGTAAAGTGGTAAATTATTATTGAATTTCAGCAAAGGACAACCCGAAAAAACGGCGTCCAAAAGATGGCCAGCAGTGTGAGTGGGTCCTACTACTATCTGCTCTAGGCCTGCACCTGTCACTAGGTCCATCAGGGCCAGTGAGTCTTTGTCATAGGTATTATCTAAGTGAAAATTAAAATCACCTAAAATGGTGAAAATGTACTTTGTATTCCAGGAGCTGGCCCATGGTTTGCATAAAATTAGTTGTAGATCCAGACGGCCTGTACACTAGCAGTCCATGAAAACACATGACTGGCTGCTATCTTAAAAGAGAGCACCTCGGCTTCTGTGTCTGTAGGAATAGCTTTAAAAGATGCTTTCAGATGCTCACTGTGAATTTATGGGAGGATGCCTGTTAGAATGATTTTAAGACTTTAACATTTGTTATTTTTTTAACTTGTGGACCTCCTTCGATGTCATAGGTGTGGGATGTGTATGATGGTGTGCTTTACTACTATAGGAAAAGTTACAGGAAGAAAGAATGCAACTGCTTGAGTTTATAGCGATGTTTACATCTTTTCTAATCAGGTGAATCAAGCTTAGGGATTCAAAAAGGGTTACTGAACAGATGCGACATTGGTTAAAGGTGGGAAAGATGGACCCGGTAGATGGGAAACAGAGAAGATATGTTTGTTACATTGGACTGACTGGGTTTTAAGGGTCATGTTCCAGGGAGATTTAAGGATGGGAATGTTAGGAGATGTTTTATGTATTTGTGAGGAGAGGTTTTCCATGTCTTGTAATTGTTTACTAGTTTGGTCCTATAAAATTGTCTTTTTAACTTATCTAAAATGGTCTTTGGTTATTTGCACCATGTTGTATGACTGCAAGCATAAGGCATATACATAATTAGTCTGCTTGCTCAAGGGCATGACTTACTGATTGCTTTAACAATTAGCCACTATTCATTGTTAACTTTACGTTTGTTCAGCAGAGTGACCCAGGTCAGAGGATGAAGACAGCGGAGAGGAGAGAAAAAGAATCACTGCTGATTCGACTGGGCTCAAACTACTGTTGCTGGATTTACTGGGTGACACACATCACAGCAGCCGTTAATACCACTGGTTCATTGCCATACGTTGTGTGTTATACTCCCACCCAAGTTCCTATGGCGGTAGCATCAAGATAGCAGCATCTGGGCTTGATCATACGTACTCTAGAGAACCACTGTTTCCTCCTGAATTTTTCGAAGTGCGATCTTCTGCTCTCGACCAGAAAAACTTTCATCAGCGCTATGTTCAGCTCTGTTCTGGGCAAAGTGTTCCTGCCGCAAACCAGGATCCAGCGGCTGCAAGGCTTTGTGCTGTCACTGTCGTCTCAGGCATCTGTTACGCTGGCTCAATTAATGGAGGAGCAGGGGCATGTGGTGGCTTCTGTTTTCACGGTTCCATGGGCCAAATTACACCTTTGGCCATTGCTGTGGCACCTCCACTGTTTTGTGCAGTTCCTGATTCTGGGCCTTGGAGCTCCCAGTTCCTCCGGATGTTGTACACAGCCTGCAGTAGTGGCTAGTCTCGTCGAATCACACCATCGGCATGTTGTTACATCCTTCTCCGCAGAAGGGCTGATGACGGATGCCAGTGCTCTGGGTCGGAGCACTACTGTGAGTCCTTGGTCTGTTCAGGCTCATTGGATCAGGTCGGAGTTCCTTCGTTCCTCCAACTGGAAGGAGCTGTTGGCTGTGGAGAGGGTCCTTCGATTTTTGGAGCCACGCCTGTTGGGGTGCAATGTTCTGGTGCGGTCCGACAACACGGTGACTGTGGCATATATGAACCATCAGGGCAGCACTCGCAGTCGTTCCTTGCATCAGGTGGCTTGTGCAGTAGCAAGTTGGGCCGAGCTCCACCTCCAGGCCAATTCTGCTCAACACATCAGGAGTACGGACAATGTGGTGGCAGATTCTCTGAGCCACGAATTTCTGTCCTCACTGGCTCTCTGTCTCTCGCCCAGGGTGTTTTGCATGGTCTGCTGGAGATTTGGTTGTCCGGAGGTGGATTTGTTTGCATCCAGGACCAATGCTCTTCTGCCAACCTTTTGCTCCAGGTTTCTGCAGGTGGGAGCCTGGGGTGTGGATGACTTGTCGATCCATTGGCCTCCTCTGTTGCTGTATGCCTTACCTCCTTTTCCCCTCTTTCAGGCATTTCTGTTGAAAGTCTGGTAGGAGAAGGCGCATGTGGTGGCAGTTCTTCCAATTTGTCCTCTGAGGTCATAGTTCCTGTTGTTGACAGCTCTGGCGTGGGTCCACCTTGGATGTTGCCTCAGAGGTGCTCTCATCTCCAGTCCTCCATTCCTCACCTACGGGTCCCTTTGTCCTTAGTGGTTTGGCGGTTGGGCGGCAGACCCTGAAGGGGCAAGGTTTGCCTGCCCACATTATTTCGGTGATCCAGGGTTCTCGTAGGGGTTCTCCTCTGTTGTCTTATTCTTAACATTGGTCTGCTTTCAACACTTGGTATTCTCTTCCTGATATTTCTTCTATTTTGTGTCCTATTTCCTCTATTTTTCAGTTCTTTTTGGACGGCTTTCATACGGGCTATGCTCTTTCTCCTTTGAAGGGTCAGTGGTCGACTATTCGACCTTTCAGGGATTCTGATTCCTTTTTCTCGGATGCCAGGCCTTTGGTTTCCTGGTTATTTCAAAGTTTTTCTCTCACTTCTCCTGCTGTCTGTTCTGTCCCTGCGTGAGATCTCTCTCTGGTCCTTCATGCTCGTCAGTCCTCTCCTTTCCTTTAAGGACGCTTTCCTGGTTGCTGTTACATCGGCCAGGAGATTGGGGGAGCTTTCTGCTTTGAGATGTTCTCCTCTTTTTCTGCAGTTTTTGATGGATGCTGTGGGTCAATGTTTGGATACTGGCTTTCTCCCCAAGGTTTGGTCTCAGTTTCTTACCTCTCAGGGACTGATAACCCCCAGATACCCCTAGGGGTGACAGTGTTGCACTTTACAAAATGCTGTTTGATTGTTTTTGATTGTCTTCTTTCTGTCCTTCTCCTTCTCCTGGGGAGCAGTTGTTGCACACCCTTGATGTTGAGCATGATTTGTCTGTTTATGTGGACAGATCTGCTGTTTTTCGTTCTTCTGACAGTCTGTTTGTGACTTTTGGCCTTTTTAGAAAGCTGCTTCTAAAATGACTCTGGAATGTTGGATTAAGGGCACCAGGTTCCGGGCATGGTCCTTGAGGGTGGGGGGGGGCTGCCGAGGGCAGTGGGCCACCAGGTGTTGTCCCATGCAGTGGGGGAGGGTCCGAGGACAAGAACCTCAGTCTTTTCCGAGTTGAGCTTCAGGCAGCTGCTGCTCATCCAGGATGCGACGTTGTTCATTCCTTCCTGGAAGCTGAGTCTGGTGGTGACGGGGTCCTTGGTGAGGGAGAGGATGAGCTGGGTGTCGTCGGCGTAGAATACTATGATGAGGCCGTGCTGTCTGACGATGGCGGCGAGTGGGGCCATGTAGATGTTGAAGAGCGTAGGACTGAGTGATGATCCTTCGGGTACTCCGCAGTTGAATTCTGTGGGTTCGGAGAGGAAGGGCGGCAGCCTGATTCTTTGGGTTCTACCGGTGAGGAAGGAGCGGAGCCATTCGAGGGCGGTTCCCTGTATGCCGGCGTCATGGAGTCTGGAGCTGAGCGTGGGGTAGGAGATGGTGTCGAAGGCTGCGGAGTGGCCCTGGTTTAGGAGGGTGCGGATGTCGTCTTTAGCGGCGAGTAGAGCGGTCTTGGTGCTGCGGTTGCTGCGGAATCCGGATTGGGAGGGGTCAAGGATGGCGTTCTCTTCTACGAATTTCCTAAGTTGGACGTTGACAGTCTTCTTGGTGACTTTGGCCGCGAAGGGGAGGAGGGAGATGGGTCAGTAGTTTTTGAGGTCATCAGGAAAAGTGCCGGTTTCGAAGGTGATGTTGATGGTGCGTTGTAGTTCAGGTGTGATGGCGGCGGCGGCTCTGTGGAAGATGTGCGGAAGGCAGGGGTCTGTGGGGGCTCCTGAGTGGATGCCTTTCATGGTCGATTCGGTGTCTTTGGTGGTGACTGGGGTCCAGGAGGAGATGGTGGGCTGGCTGGCCTTTGCTGCAGGTGGGAGAGTATTTAGAGTCAGGGGTCTGTTCGTCGAAGTTGTCGTAAAGGGACTTGATTTTCAGATGGAAGTAGGAGCCGAGCTTGTTGCAGAGGTCTTGGGAGTGGGTGATGTCCATGGCTTCCCTGGGGGGTTTGATGAAATCCTGGATGATGCCGAAGAGTTCCTTTGAGTTGCTGGAGTTGGCGTGGATCTTGTTCTGGATGAAGGTCCTTTTGGTGGATCTGATGAGTTGGTGGTATTCTGTCATGGAATTTTGCGAGCAGCAGAGAACCTGCCCTTCTCTTGAGGGGTTGCGGCGACAGGCCGCCGCCCAGGCAGTAGGTGACCAGACAGGGTCACATTGGATCTATTGGGAGAACGACCTCCTTTACAGCGAGCCTAAGGTTGCTGAGCCTGGGTCAGCCCGTGTGCTGGTGGCACCCCAGCGCTTCAGGACCTTCCTACTGGGGTTGGCTCATGATGTGCCACTGGCTGGACATCTAGGGCAGACCAAGACCTTTGAGAGGCTGGTCACCCACTTCTATTGGCCCCAGATGCGCAGGAGCTCAGATGCTCACTGCAGGACGTGTGAGACTTGCCAGGCAAGTGGGAAGAGTGGGGGAAGATTAAGGCCCCACTGCAGTCCTTTCCTGTGGTGAGCACCCCATTCAAGAGAGTGGGCATTGATATTGTGGGGCCTCTGGATCCCAAGACAGCCATGGGCAACAGGTTCATCCTGGTCTTGGTGGACCATGCCACCCGGTACCCTGAGGCCATCCCGCTCAGGACAGTGACGGCCCCCGTGGTGGGACGGGCACTGATGGGGATTTTCTCCCGTGTGGGATTCCCCAGAGAGGTGGTGTCCGATAGGGGAACTAACTTCATCTCCAAGTACATGAAGTCTCTGTGGGAGGAGTGTGGGGTAACGTATAAGTTCACCACTCCTTACCACCCCCAGGGTAATGGGCTGGTTGAGAGATTCAACCGGACCCTCAAGGGCATGATTATGGGCCTAGGCGAGCCCAGGAGGCGTAAGTGGGATGTCCTCTTGCCATGCCTGTTGTTTGCTTACCTTGAGGTGCCACAGAAGTCCTTAGGGTTCAGTCCCTTTGAGCTGCTCTATGGTCACCGGTACAAGGGCCTCTGAGTCTGATCAAGGAAGGCTGGGAGCAATCTCCCAGGAAACCTCCCCAGGATGTGTTTAGTTACATGCTGGCCTTCAGGAACCAGACTCGGCGTCTCAGGAAACTTGCTGAGGCAAACCTGGAAATCAGCCAGGAAGAGATGAAACGCTGGCACGATCAGAATGCCACTCTGATCGAGTTTCAGCCAGGACAGAAGGTTTGGGTCATGGCCCCGGTGGAGCCCTGTGCTCTCCAGGATAGGTGGACCGGCCCCTTTGAGGTGGTGGAGTGCAAGAGTCCTGTTACCTACGTGGTGGACTTGCAGTCTCCCAGGAACCCCTTGCGGGTCCTGCATGTTAACCGCCTGAAGCCCCACTTTGAGAGGTCTGAAGTGGGCATGCTTCTGGCCACAGATGCTGGGATGGAGGAGGAGAGCGAGCCCCTTCCTGACCTCCTGTGTGCAGGGGAGCGAGATGGGTCAGTGGAGGGTGTGGTCCTCTCTACCACACTGACCCCGGAGCAGCAGGGTGATTGTCGCCAACTGTTGGGGCAATTCAGTGATCTGTTCTCCCTAATACCTAGTGTCACTGATTGGTGTGTCCATGACGTGGACACCGGGGACAGTCCTCCCATTAAGCACAAGGCTTACCGAGTGACTGACCGGGTAAGGGCCTACATTAAGGATGAGGTTACCAATATGTTTGCCCTTGGGGTGATTGAGTCCTCTAGCAGCCCGTGGTCTAGCCCAGTGGTCCTGGTACCAAAAGCTGCAGCGCCTGGTATCCCCCCAGAACTTCGGTTCTGCGTGGACTATCGGGCCTCAATTCAGTCACGAAGACTGACGCGCACCCCATCCCCAGAGCTGATGAGCTCATAGATCGGTTAGGGGCTGCAAAATACCTCAGCACATTTGATTTGACGTCTGGGTATTGGCAGATCGCCTTGACCGAGGGAGTAAAGGAGAGGTCAGTCTTCTCCACACCCGATGGGCACTACCAGTTCCGGGTGATGCCCTTTGGAATGAAGAATGCCCCTGCCACCTTTCAGAGGCTGGTCAACAGGGTGTTGGTTGGGCTGGAAGACTTCAGTGCCGCCTACCTGGATGACATTGCGGTGTTTAGCTCCTCTTGGGAGGACCACCTGCGCCACCTCTGGGAGGTATTGATGGCACTGCGGAAGGCAGGCCTCACAATCAAAGCCAGTAAGTGCCAGATTGGGCAGGGTTCTGTAGTGTATTTGGGGCACCAGGTGAGGAGCGGCCAGGTGGCGCCCCTTCAGCCCAAAATTGAAACTATCCTGGCGTGGGAACCCCCAAGACTCAGACGCAGGTGAGAGCCTTCTTAGGCCTCACGGGGTACTACAGGAGGTTTGTCAAGGGATATGACAACATTGTTGCCCCCTTGACTGAGCTGACTTCTAAGAAGCAGCCAAAGAAGGTAAACTGGACTGACACCTGTTAGAACGCTTTTGACGCCCTGAAGACTGCCATGTGCACCGCACCCGTGCTTCAGGCGCCCGACTTTTCAAAGGAATTTGTTGTCCAGACAGACGCCTCAGAGCATGGTATAGGGGCTGTTCTGTCACAGATCAATGAGGAGGGACTAGACCAACCGGTAGCCTTCCTAAGCAGGAGGTTACTTCCCCGGGAACAGAGGTGGAGTGCAATTGAGCGTGAGGCATTTGCTGTGGTCTGGGCGCTGAAGAAGCTGAGACCATATCTGTTTGGGACTCACTTCCGGGTTCAGACAGACCACAGGCCCCTTAGAGGGTTGATGCATATGAGGTGTGAGAATCCCAAGTTGTTGAGGTGGTCCATTTCCCTACAGGGTATGGATTTCACGGTGGAACACCGCCCTAGTACAGAACACGCCAATGCTGACGGTCTGTCCAGGTTCTTCTGCCTTAGTGATGGGAACTAACTCCCAAGGGAATGGTTAGTTCTCCCCACATTTCAGCTGGAGGGGACGCGTGTTAGACCTGGCATCATTGGCGCGGGTCTCCCTTCCTCTTTTCGCTTCTTACCTTTTATGTTGGCTGGATTTAGATGCTCTGGGCGCTGTGCCACTGCCAATCAGTGACACAGCGTGAATGCTCCCTGTGTAAGGATAACTGTATGAATTGGGATAATCATAATTGGCTTGTTTGGTTTACCTGTCAGTCCCTCGTATCAGTGCACTGTGTGTGCCCAGGGCTGGTAGACCAAATACTGTTGGTGGGCCGGCAGCGCTGATTTGCGCTACCCATCGAAGCAGCTTTTAAAGTATGTCTGTGTAGCATGTTCTAATAGCGAGTTACCCTCCATTTCACTGTTTACTATTGTGAGGCTATCCGTCCTCATAGGCCAGAATGGGCAGGCTGAGTATTACAAGCCCTATTCCTACCTGCCCCCAGGAACCTGATAGGAACGTCGAATTTGATATGTTTAAGCTCAGGACATTGAGATACATCTTTTAGTAAGGATTATTTGCGTAGCCCGTGTTCGAAAATACCTCTGCTAGAAACGAGGTATTTTCTGGCCTCAGCTTTCCTGTAGGCTTTGCTAGCGTGTGTATTGGCCGTCTGGTTTTGGAGCAGCAGGGCCAGCTGCGTCAGACCTGGCTGGAGAGAGAGATCGGCATTTAGAGTATGGAGAGGGGTGACTCTTTGATCTGAGCAGGGCCGTGCCTGGCAAGGTGAATGATGGCTCCACCTCCCACTGGGCATCTGATAGCAGACCCCCAGATTCTCAAAGGGCAGGATGGCGCCTCGTAAACCAAGTGCTCCCCGACCCCACCGAACTGGTTCTGGCTGGATGCAGTGATTTGTGACTGCAGAGAACAAAGACTTTTTAGGTATAAAACGCTGCGCTGAAACCTGTTTCAAGTGTGTTCCTTCTGGATGTCAAGACGAAACTCTGTCCGAGCGGACAGAGGAAAGGACTTTGAAAATGTCACCAAGCTTGCTGAAGAAACTACCCAAGGGCCTGAATTGAGAGCGCCTCCTGCTGAAGTCTCAGGGACATTAGACTTCACCCCGTCAGCCGCCCGAATTCCTTTGCTAGGAATTCTACCTGCAGGTGAGGCCTCCGTCGAGTAATCCGAAACCTCTAGTCCTACTTTGAGGAACGCGGACTGGTAACCCTTGTGAACTCTGTGTGTGGGGCACCGCAGCTAAGAGAGAGCTGCCGCCGCTGAGCGCCCGCCTTAATTTAAATCTTCAGAACCTTCGCTGAAACTGTGTGGGCCGAATCAGCTAAGAGAGAGCTGCCGCCGCTGAGTGCCCGCCTTAATTTAAATCTTCAGAACCTTCGCTGAAACTGTGTGGGCCGCCGCAGCTAAGAGAGAGCTGCTGCCGCTGAGTGCCCGCATTATTTTGAATCCTCAGAACCTTCGCTGAAACTGTGTGGGCCGCCGCAGCTAGAGAGAGCTGCCGCCGCTGAGTGCCCGCCTTAATTTGAATCTTCAGAACCTTCGCTGAAACTGTGTGGGCCGCCGCAGCTAAGAGAGAGCTGCCGCCGCTGAGTGCCCGCCTTATTTTGAATCCTCAGAACCTTCGCTGAAACCCTGTGGGCCGCCGCAGCTAAGAGAGCCGCCGCCGCTAGATGCCCACACTTGTGTTAGTTTTGCATCATCGTGATTTGTCCTGTGAGCCGCCGCAGCTAAGAGAGAGCTGCTGCCGTGGAGTGCTCGCACCTTTGCTAACTTTGCATCACTGAGAGTCTCGTACTAAACCTTAGATAAAGATACTATTTTTTCTATACCTACTTGAGTTGTGCCCTTTTGTGGTGTCGTTACTGCCTTAGTGTGCATGGTCATAAATGCTTCACACACTGCCTCTGAGATAGGCCTAACTGCTCGTGCTACATTACCACAGGGTTGAGCAGGGGTTATCAAAGGGGGTAGCCCACTTGCCCTGACTTAGGAAGAAGGGTCCCTATTTGGACATTGGCGCCAGCCATGGCCAACTAGAGACCCCCATTTCTAACAAGATATTTTATGTATTAGTGAGGTGGGGTTTTGCATATTTTACAATTCTTTGCCAGTTTGGTGAATGTAGGGCTGTTCTAGTAAAGTGACTTTTTCACATATTTTGAATGTCTGTAGTTATCTGTCCTGCGTCACCCGATGTGCACCTGGTGGGAGGGCAAAGGCTGTCCGACATCTTCCCCCTGGTTGTTTGAGCAAGTGGTGCAGTCCACTGAGTATGGGTTAAAAGTTAGGCCAGTTGAGTGGTGGGGAAGGGCTTGAGTAGGTTTCAGAGTCAGATTAAGGTGCAGTTTTTGCTTAATTCCGCACACCTGCTGTGGAGGGCCTTTCCTAAGGCTGGTAAACTTGACTTTCATTTTTAGGTATGGTGGTGTAAGCAGGTGTTTTTATTAGTTGATTGAGATTTAATATATATTATATTATATTTAAATATTTATATAGCGCACTACTACCCGAGGGCGTCTAGGCGCTTGCAGAATAGGCACGCAGAACACACTGAGATTTTAGATTTCCAGTCCTTGGGCATATTTACAGAGTAAAGAGCCAAGTCTTGAGTCCCTTCCTAAAGGACAATAGATCAGAAGCATTCTTTAAATAGAATGGTAGCTTATTCCACCATCTTGTGGTGATGCTAAAGAAACTTTTGCCACCCCATCTCTGGAGACGGAAGGTAGGCTCTGTCACCAGCTTCAATGCGGTCGATCAAAGTGTGCGTGCAGGGGTATGCCATTTGAAGCGCTTTATCAGGTAACTAGGGCCTGAATTTTGTAATGCCTTAAAGGCAATACATAAGGCTTTAAACCTGATGCGCTTCTCCATTGGTAACCAGTGCAGAGAGTTGAGAGCATGTTTAGCTGACGAGTATTTGTCTAATCCAAAGAGCAATCTCGCCACGGAGTTCTGGAGGACCTGTAGCTTTGCCACTACCGATTTGTTTACTGCGACCAGTAGCCCATTGCAGTAGTCGAGTTTTGATAACACTAAGGCTGACACCACAGTTTTCTGCAAATTTGTTGGTACAAATGGGAGCACTTTCCTTAGAATTTTCATAGTGTAATAAATGGATGCAGTAAGCAATCTTTACATGCTGGGAAAAAGATAGGGTGGAATCCATAGTGACTCCAAGGTTTTTGGCCTTGGTGACTGGGACGGGAACAGTCCCCAAATCAGATGGCCACCAGTCTGAGGACCAGAATGTTGTATCCTTGCCAAAAAGTAGAACCTCTGTTTTATTTGAGTTCAACTTAAGGCAGTTTTCAGCCATCCATTCGCTGACACCTCTAAAATTCAGAGCTGTATCATGATTTTTGCTCGAGATCGATATGATAATCTGCGTGTCGTCTGCGTATGATACCAGTTCAAAACCGTGGGTTTTGATCATACGAGCCAAGGGAGCAACATAAATGTTGAAAAGGGTGGGGCTCAAGGATGAGCCCTGGGGCACCCCACACGGAAGCCTGAAACATTTTGATTTAAATTCTCCTACTTCAACAAATTGTTCCCACCCATGCAAGAATGATTTAAGGAGTGCGAGGGCTGGGCCACCTACTCCTGCCTCTCGAAGCCGCTCTATTAAAGTGCTGTGGTCTACCGTGTCAAAGGCAGCTGACAGATCTAACAGTATCAGAGCTGCCGATCCTCCTTTGTCAACTGCCTGTCTAATTTCCTCAGTAGCTGTAATCAAGGCCAGTTCGGTACTATGTTGGGCTCTAAAAGCATACTGGGTGGGATCCAGGACCTGATTTTTCTCAATAAAAGTGACTAGTTCCTGATTCAAATGTTTTTCAAGAATCTTAGCTGGTAGAGGTAGGCGGGACGATAATTTCCTACATCTGTTTTATCCAAATTGTTTTTTTTTAATAGAGGTAAAATAGATGTCTTTTTCCACAGCAAGGGGAAAGTTGCAGTTTTAATAGCGATGTTAAGAGCCTCCATGAGAGGGCAAACAATTGTTTCCACTAACATATGACTTACTCTCGGCGGACATGGATCCAACGGGGATCCTGACTTAGTTGCTAGAAGGATTTTTGCGGTTTGTTCATGAGAAAAAAATGTGAAATTTAAAAAGCAGAGTGGATTGCGTTCATGGGCTATGATAGGCAAGCCTAAGAGTGGATTTTCAATAACAGTTGGTGGAGCCTGAGCAGTCAGGGCGTTTACCGGTCGTGCCGTAAAGGTGTTATAAATGGACGAGACTTTATCACAAAAATACGAGGCCAGGTTATCGCAAAAAGCTTGATCTATTGTGCTTTGACTGGTCTCCTGCAAATGACTAAGCTTCAAGACTGTTGCAAAGAGCTCTTTGGAATTGTTCTGTGCTCCTTCTATTCTTTCTGAGTAATAGCTGATTTTAGTATTTTTAATCAGTTCTTTATATTGTGCCAGTCTTGACTTGTATCTGTCTTTTTCCCTAGGATCATAGTGTTTGCGCCAGCATTTTCTTGACTACGGCAGAGTCTTCTTAATAGTCTTAGTTCTTCAGAGAACCAAGGTTCAGTAGTTGCAGTCCTACTAATTTTTCCAGCTCTCTGGGGGATGGTGGTATGCGCCGCTGCTGAGATCCAGTTATGGTATTGTAAGGAGGCTGCTTCTGGATCTATGGAAAGGCAGGGTTTGCTCTGACTCAATTGGTTAATAAATTCAGTTTTATCAAACCGTTGCCACAAGTATCTTTTATGGCTGCTTGCTGGACTATGCTTGGAGCCTGTTAAAAGCGGCAGATCAAGGATTAGCATCACTGCAGGATGGTCTGACCAGTAAAGTGGTAAATTATTATTGAATTTCAGCAAAGGACAACCCGAAAAAACGGCGTCCAAAAGATGGCCAGCAGTGTGAGTGGGTCCTACTACTATCTGCTCTAGGCCTGCACCTGTCACTAGGTCCATCAGGGCCAGTGAGTCTTTGTCATAGGTATTATCTAAGTGAAAATTAAAATCACCTAAAATGGTGAAAATGTACTTTGTATTCCAGGAGCTGGCCCATGGTTTGCATAAAATTAGTTGTAGATCCAGACGGCCTGTACACTAGCAGTCCATGAAAACACATGACTGGCTGCTATCTTAAAAGAGAGCACCTCGGCTTCTGTGTCTGTAGGAATAGCTTTAAAAGATGCTTTCAGATGCTCACTGTGAATTTATGGGAGGATGCCTGTTAGAATGATTTTAAGACTTTAACATTTGTTATTTTTTTAACTTGTGGACCTCCTTCGATGTCATAGGTGTGGGATGTGTATGATGGTGTGCTTTACTACTATAGGAAAAGTTACAGGAAGAAAGAATGCAACTGCTTGAGTTTATAGCGATGTTTACATCTTTTCTAATCAGGTGAATCAAGCTTAGGGATTCAAAAAGGGTTACTGAACAGATGCGACATTGGTTAAAGGTGGGAAAGATGGACCCGGTAGATGGGAAACAGAGAAGATATGTTTGTTACATTGGACTGACTGGGTTTTAAGGGTCATGTTCCAGGGAGATTTAAGGATGGGAATGTTAGGAGATGTTTTATGTATTTGTGAGGAGAGGTTTTCCATGTCTTGTAATTGTTTACTAGTTTGGTCCTATAAAATTGTCTTTTTAACTTATCTAAAATGGTCTTTGGTTATTTGCACCATGTTGTATGACTGCAAGCATAAGGCATATACATAATTAGTCTGCTTGCTCAAGGGCATGACTTACTGATTGCTTTAACAATTAGCCACTATTCATTGTTAACTTTACGTTTGTTCAGCAGAGTGACCCAGGTCAGAGGATGAAGACAGCGGAGAGGAGAGAAAAAGAATCACTGCTGATTCGACTGGGCTCAAACTACTGTTGCTGGATTTACTGGGTGACACACATCACAGCAGCCGTTAATACCACTGGTTCATTGCCATACGTTGTGTGTTATACTCCCACCCAAGTTCCTATGGCGGTAGCATCAAGATAGCAGCATCTGGGCTTGATCATACGTACTCTAGAGAACCACTGTTTCCTCCTGAATTTTTCGAAGTGCGATCTTCTGCTCTCGACCAGAAAAACTTTCATCAGCGCTATGTTCAGCTCTGTTCTGGGCAAAGTGTTCCTGCCGCAAACCAGGATCCAGCGGCTGCAAGGCTTTGTGCTGTCACTGTCGTCTCAGGCATCTGTTACGCTGGCTCAATTAATGGAGGAGCAGGGGCATGTGGTGGCTTCTGTTTTCACGGTTCCATGGGCCAAATTACACCTTTGGCCATTGCTGTGGCACCTCCACTGTTTTGTGCAGTTCCTGATTCTGGGCCTTGGAGCTCCCAGTTCCTCCGGATGTTGTACACAGCCTGCAGTAGTGGCTAGTCTCGTCGAATCACACCATCGGCATGTTGTTACATCCTTCTCCGCAGAAGGGCTGATGACGGATGCCAGTGCTCTGGGTCGGAGCACTACTGTGAGTCCTTGGTCTGTTCAGGCTCATTGGATCAGGTCGGAGTTCCTTCGTTCCTCCAACTGGAAGGAGCTGTTGGCTGTGGAGAGGGTCCTTCGATTTTTGGAGCCACGCCTGTTGGGGTGCAATGTTCTGGTGCGGTCCGACAACACGGTGACTGTGGCATATATGAACCATCAGGGCAGCACTCGCAGTCGTTCCTTGCATCAGGTGGCTTGTGCAGTAGCAAGTTGGGCCGAGCTCCACCTCCAGGCCAATTCTGCTCAACACATCAGGAGTACGGACAATGTGGTGGCAGATTCTCTGAGCCACGAATTTCTGTCCTCACTGGCTCTCTGTCTCTCGCCCAGGGTGTTTTGCATGGTCTGCTGGAGATTTGGTTGTCCGGAGGTGGATTTGTTTGCATCCAGGACCAATGCTCTTCTGCCAACCTTTTGCTCCAGGTTTCTGCAGGTGGGAGCCTGGGGTGTGGATGACTTGTCGATCCATTGGCCTCCTCTGTTGCTGTATGCCTTACCTCCTTTTCCCCTCTTTCAGGCATTTCTGTTGAAAGTCTGGTAGGAGAAGGCGCATGTGGTGGCAGTTCTTCCAATTTGTCCTCTGAGGTCATAGTTCCTGTTGTTGACAGCTCTGGCGTGGGTCCACCTTGGATGTTGCCTCAGAGGTGCTCTCATCTCCAGTCCTCCATTCCTCACCTACGGGTCCCTTTGTCCTTAGTGGTTTGGCGGTTGGGCGGCAGACCCTGAAGGGGCAAGGTTTGCCTGCCCACATTATTTCGGTGATCCAGGGTTCTCGTAGGGGTTCTCCTCTGTTGTCTTATTCTTAACATTGGTCTGCTTTCAACACTTGGTATTCTCTTCCTGATATTTCTTCTATTTTGTGTCCTATTTCCTCTATTTTTCAGTTCTTTTTGGACGGCTTTCATACGGGCTATGCTCTTTCTCCTTTGAAGGGTCAGTGGTCGACTATTCGACCTTTCAGGGATTCTGATTCCTTTTTCTCGGATGCCAGGCCTTTGGTTTCCTGGTTATTTCAAAGTTTTTCTCTCACTTCTCCTGCTGTCTGTTCTGTCCCTGCGTGAGATCTCTCTCTGGTCCTTCATGCTCGTCAGTCCTCTCCTTTCCTTTAAGGACGCTTTCCTGGTTGCTGTTACATCGGCCAGGAGATTGGGGGAGCTTTCTGCTTTGAGATGTTCTCCTCTTTTTCTGCAGTTTTTGATGGATGCTGTGGGTCAATGTTTGGATACTGGCTTTCTCCCCAAGGTTTGGTCTCAGTTTCTTACCTCTCAGGGACTGATAACCCCCAGATACCCCTAGGGGTGACAGTGTTGCACTTTACAAAATGCTGTTTGATTGTTTTTGATTGTCTTCTTTCTGTCCTTCTCCTTCTCCTGGGGAGCAGTTGTTGCACACCCTTGATGTTGAGCATGATTTGTCTGTTTATGTGGACAGATCTGCTGTTTTTCGTTCTTCTGACAGTCTGTTTGTGACTTTTGGCCTTTTTAGAAAGCTGCTTCTAAAATGACTCTGGAATGTTGGATTAAGGGCACCAGGTTCCGGGCATGGTCCTTGAGGGTGGGGGGGCTGCCGAGGGCAGTGGGCCACCAGGTGTTGTCCCATGCAGTGGGGGAGGGTCCGAGGACAAGAACCTCAGTCTTTTCCGAGTTGAGCTTCAGGCAGCTGCTGCTCATCCAGGATGCGACGTTGTTCATTCCTTCCTGGAAGCTGAGTCTGGTGGTGACGGGGTCCTTGGTGAGGGAGAGGATGAGCTGGGTGTCGTCGGCGTAGAATACTATGATGAGGCCGTGCTGTCTGACGATGGCGGCGAGTGGGGCCATGTAGATGTTGAAGAGCGTAGGACTGAGTGATGATCCTTCGGGTACTCCGCAGTTGAATTCTGTGGGTTCGGAGAGGAAGGGCGGCAGCCTGATTCTTTGGGTTCTACCGGTGAGGAAGGAGCGGAGCCATTCGAGGGCGGTTCCCTGTATGCCGGCGTCATGGAGTCTGGAGCTGAGCGTGGGGTAGGAGATGGTGTCGAAGGCTGCGGAGTGGCCCTGGTTTAGGAGGGTGCAGATGTCGTCTTTAGCGGCGAGTAGAGCGGTCTTGGTGCTGCGGTTGCTGCGGAATCCGGATTGGGAGGGGTCAAGGATGGCGTTCTCTTCTACGAATTTCCTAAGTTGGACGTTGACAGTCTTCTTGGTGACTTTGGCCGCGAAGGGGAGGAGGGAGATGGGTCAGTAGTTTTTGAGGTCCGTAGGATCTGCAGAGGGCTTCTTGAGTAGGGGCTTGACTTCTGCGTGTTTCCAGTCATCAGGAAAAGTGCCGGTTTCGAAGGTGGTGTTGATGGTGCGTTGTAGTTCAGGTGTGATGGCGGCGGCGGCTCTGTGGAAGATGTGCGGAAGGCAGGGGTCTGTGGGGGCTCCTGAGTGGATGCCTTTCATGGTCGATTCGGTGTCTTTGGTGGTGACTGGGGTCCAGGAGGAGATGGTGGGCTGGCTGGCCTTTGCTGCAGGTGGGAGAGTATTTAGAGTCAGGGGTCTGTTCGTCGAAGTTGTCGTAAAGGGACTTGATTTTCAGATGGAAGTAGGAGCCGAGCTTGTTGCAGAGGTCTTGGGAGTGGGTGATGTCCATGGCTTCCCTGGGGGGTTTGATGAAATCCTGGATGATGCCGAAGAGTTCCTTTGAGTTGCTGGAGTTGGCGTGGATCTTGTTCTGGATGTAGGTCCTTTTGGTGGATCTGATGAGTTGGTGGTATTCTGTCATGGAATTTTGCGAGCAGCAGAGAACCTGCCCTTCTCTTGAGGGGTTGCGGCGACAGGCCGCCGCCCAGGCAGTAGGTGACCAGACAGGGTCACATTGGATCTATTGGGAGAACGACCTCCTTTACAGCGAGCCTAAGGTTGCTGAGCCTGGGTCAGCCAGTGTGCTGGTGGCACCCCAGCGCTTCAGGACCTTCCTACTGGGGTTGGCTCATGATGTGCCACTGGCTGGACATCTAGGGCAGACCAAGACCTTTGAGAGGCTGGTCACCCACTTCTATTGGCCCCAGATGCGCAGGAGCTCAGATGCTCACTGCAGGACGTGTGAGACTTGCCAGGCAAGTGGGAAGAGTGGGGGGAAGATTAAGGCCCCACTGCAGTCCTTTCCTGTGGTGAGCACCCATTTCAAGAGAGTGGGCATTGATATTGTGGGGCCTCTGGATCCCAAGACAGCCATGGGCAACAGGTTCATCCTGGTCTTGGTGGACCATGCCACCCGGTACCCTGAGGCCATCCCGCTCAGGACAGTGACGGCCCCCGTGGTGGGACGGGCACTGATGGGGATTTTCTCCCGTGTGGGATTCCCCAGAGAGGTGGTGTCCGATAGGGGAACTAACTTCATCTCCAAGTACATGAAGTCTCTGTGGGAGGAGTGTGGGGTAACGTATAAGTTCACCACTCCTTACCACCCCCAGGGTAATGGGCTGGTTGAGAGATTCAACCGGACCCTCAAGGGCATGATTATGGGCCTAGGCGAGCCCAGGAGGCGTAAGTGGGATGTCCTCTTGCCATGCCTGTTGTTTGCTTACCTTGAGGTGCCACAGAAGTCCTTAGGGTTCAGTCCCTTTGAGCTGCTCTATGGTCACCGGTACAAGGGCCTCTGAGTCTGATCAAGGAAGGCTGGGAGCAATCTCCCAGGAAACCTCCCCAGGATGTGTTTAGTTACATGCTGGCCTTCAGGAACCAGACTCGGCGTCTCAGGAAACTTGCTGAGGCAAACCTGGAAATCAGCCAGGAAGAGATGAAACGCTGGCACGATCAGAATGCCACTCTGATCGAGTTTCAGCCAGGACAGAAGGTTTGGGTCATGGCCCCGGTGGAGCCCTGTGCTCTCCAGGATAGGTGGACCGGCCCCTTTGAGGTGGTGGAGTGCAAGAGTCCTGTTACCTACGTGGTGGACTTGCAGTCTCCCAGGAACCCCTTGCGGGTCCTGCATGTTAACCGCCTGAAGCCCCACTTTGAGAGGTCTGAAGTGGGCATGCTTCTGGCCACAGATGCTGGGATGGAGGAGGAGAGCGAGCCCCTTCCTGACCTCCTGTGTGCAGGGGAGCGAGATGGGTCAGTGGAGGGTGTGGTCCTCTCTACCACACTGACCCCGGAGCAGCAGGGTGATTGTCGCCAACTGTTGGGGCAATTCAGTGATCTGTTCTCCCTAATACCTAGTGTCACTGATTGGTGTGTCCATGACGTGGACACCGGGGACAGTCCTCCCATTAAGCACAAGGCTTACCGAGTGACTGACCGGGTAAGGGCCTACATTAAGGATGAGGTTACCAAAATGTTTGCCCTTGGGGTGATTGAGTCCTCTAGCAGCCCGTGGTCTAGCCCAGTGGTCCTGGTACCAAAAGCTGCAGCGCCTGGTACCCCCCCAGAACTTCGGTTCTGCGTGGACTATCGGGCCTCAATTCAGTCACGAAGACTGACGCGCACCCCATCCCCAGAGCTGATGAGCTCATAGATCGGTTAGGGGCTGCAAAATACCTCAGCACATTTGATTTGACGTCTGGGTATTGGCAGATCGCCTTGACCGAGGGAGTAAAGGAGAGGTCAGTCTTCTCCACACCCGATGGGCACTACCAGTTCCGGGTGATGCCCTTTGGAATGAAGAATGCCCCTGCCACCTTTCAGAGGCTGGTCAACAGGGTGTTGGTTGGGCTGGAAGACTTCAGTGCCGCCTACCTGGATGACATTGCGGTGTTTAGCTCCTCTTGGGAGGACCACCTGCGCCACCTCTGGGAGGTATTGATGGCACTGCGGAAGGCAGGCCTCACAATCAAAGCCAGTAAGTGCCAGATTGGGCAGGGTTCTGTAGTGTATTTGGGGCACCAGGTGAGGAGCGGCCAGGTGGCGCCCCTTCAGCCCAAAATTGAAACTATCCTGGCGTGGGAACCCCCAAGACTCAGACGCAGGTGAGAGCCTTCTTAGGCCTCACGGGGTACTACAGGAGGTTTGTCAAGGGATATGACAACATTGTTGCCCCCTTGACTGAGCTGACTTCTAAGAAGCAGCCAAAGAAGGTAAACTGGACTGACACCTGTTAGAACGCTTTTGACGCCCTGAAGACTGCCATGTGCACCGCACCCGTGCTTCAGGCGCCCGACTTTTCAAAGGAATTTGTTGTCCAGACAGACGCCTCAGAGCATGGTATAGGGGCTGTTCTGTCACAGATCAATGAGGAGGGACTAGACCAACCGGTAGCCTTCCTAAGCAGGAGGTTACTTCCCCGGGAACAGAGGTGGAGTGCAATTGAGCGTGAGGCATTTGCTGTGGTCTGGGCGCTGAAGAAGCTGAGACCATATCTGTTTGGGACTCACTTCCGGGTTCAGACAGACCACAGGCCCCTTAGAGGGTTGATGCATATGAGGTGTGAGAATCCCAAGTTGTTGAGGTGGTCCATTTCCCTACAGGGTATGGATTTCACGGTGGAACACCGCCCTAGTACAGAACACGCCAATGCTGACGGTCTGTCCAGGTTCTTCTGCCTTAGTGATGGGAACTAACTCCCAAGGGAATGGTTAGTTCTCCCCACATTTCAGCTGGAGGGGACGCGTGTTAGACCTGGCATCATTGGCGCGGGTCTCCCTTCCTCTTTTCGCTTCTTACCTTTTATGTTGGCTGGATTTAGATGCTCTGGGCGCTGTGCCACTGCCAATCAGTGACACAGCGTGAATGCTCCCTGTGTAAGGATAACTGTATGAATTGGGATAATCATAATTGGCTTGTTTGGTTTACCTGTCAGTCCCTCGTATCAGTGCACTGTGTGTGCCCAGGGCTGGTAGACCAAATACTGTTGGTGGGCCGGCAGCGCTGATTTGCGCTACCCATCGAAGCAGCTTTTAAAGTATGTCTGTGTAGCATGTTCTAATAGCGAGTTACCCTCCATTTCACTGTTTACTATTGTGAGGCTATCCGTCCTCATAGGCCAGAATGGGCAGGCTGAGTATTACAAGCCCTATTCCTACCTGCCCCCAGGAACCTGATAGGAACGTCGAATTTGATATGTTTAAGCTCAGGACATTGAGATACATCTTTTAGTAAGGATTATTTGCGTAGCCCGTGTTCGAAAATACCTCTGCTAGAAACGAGGTATTTTCTGGCCTCAGCTTTCCTGTAGGCTTTGCTAGCGTGTGTATTGGCCGTCTGGTTTTGGAGCAGCAGGGCCAGCTGCGTCAGACCTGGCTGGAGAGAGAGATCGGCATTTAGAGTATGGAGAGGGGTGACTCTTTGATCTGAGCAGGGCCGTGCCTGGCAAGGTGAATGATGGCTCCACCTCCCACTGGGCATCTGATAGCAGACCCCCAGATTCTCAAAGGGCAGGATGGCGCCTCGTAAACCAAGTGCTCCCCGACCCCACCGAACTGGTTCTGGCTGGATGCAGTGATTTGTGACTGCAGAGAACAAAGACTTTTTAGGTATAAAACGCTGCGCTGAAACCTGTTTCAAGTGTGTTCCTTCTGGATGTCAAGACGAAACTCTGTCCGAGCGGACAGAGGAAAGGACTTTGAAAATGTCACCAAGCTTGCTGAAGAAACTACCCAAGGGCCTGAATTGAGAGCGCCTCCTGCTGAAGTCTCAGGGACATTAGACTTCACCCCGTCAGCCGCCCGAATTCCTTTGCTAGGAATTCTACCTGCAGGTGAGGCCTCCGTCGAGTAATCCGAAACCTCTAGTCCTACTTTGAGGAACGCGGACTGGTAACCCTTGTGAACTCTGTGTGTGGGGCACCGCAGCTAAGAGAGAGCTGCCGCCGCTGAGTGCCCGCCTTAATTTAAATCTTCAGAACCTTCGCTGAAACTGTGTGGGCCGAATCAGCTAAGAGAGAGCTGCCGCCGCTGAGTGCCCGCCTTAATTTAAATCTTCAGAACCTTCGCTGAAACTGTGTGGGCCGCCGCAGCTAAGAGAGAGCTGCTGCCGCTGAGTGCCCGCATTATTTTGAATCCTCAGAACCTTCGCTGAAACTGTGTGGGCCGCCGCAGCTAAGAGAGAGCTGCCGCCGCTGAGTGCCCGCCTTAATTTGAATCTTCAGAACCTTCGCTGAAACTGTGTGGGCCGCCGCAGCTAAGAGAGAGCTGCCGCCGCTGAGTGCCCGCCTTATTTTGAATCCTCAGAACCTTCGCTGAAACCCTGTGGGCCGCCGCAGCTAAGAGAGCTGCCGCCGCTAGATGCCCGCACTTGTGTTAGTTTTGCATCATCGTGATTTGTCCTGTGAGCCGCCGCAGCTAAGAGAGAGCTGCTGCCGTGGAGTGCTCGCACCTTTGCTAACTTTGCATCACTGAGAGTCTCGTACTAAACCTTAGATAAAGATACTATTTTTTCTATACCTACTTGAGTTGTGCCCTTTTGTGGTGTCGTTACTGCCTTAGTGTGCATGGTCATAAATGCTTCACACACTGCCTCTGAGATAGGCCTAACTGCTCGTGCTACATTACCACAGGGTTGAGCAGGGGTTATCAAAGGGGGTAGCCCACTTGCCCTGACTTAGGAAGAAGGGTCCCTATTTGGACATTGGCGCCAGCCATGGCCAACTAGAGACCCCCATTTCTAACAAGATATTTTATGTATTAGTGAGGTGGGGTTTTGCATATTTTACAATTCTTTGCCAGTTTGGTGAATGTAGGGCTGTTCTAGTAAAGTGACTTTTTCACATATTTTGAATGTCTGTAGTTATCTGTCCTGCGTCACCCGATGTGCACCTGGTGGGAGGGCAAAGGCTGTCCGACATCTTCCCCCTGGTTGTTTGAGCAAGTGGTGCAGTCCACTGAGTATGGGTTAAAAGTTAGGCCAGTTGAGTGGTGGGGAAGGGCTTGAGTAGGTTTCAGAGTCAGATTAAGGTGCAGTTTTTGCTTAATTCCGCACACCTGCTGTGGAGGGCCTTTCCTAAGGCTGGTAAACTTGACTTTCATTTTTAGGTATGGTGGTGTAAGCAGGTGTTTTTATTAGTTGATTGAGATTTAATATATATTATATTATATTTAAATATTTATATAGCGCACTACTACCCGAGGGCGTCTAGGCGCTTGCAGAATAGGCACGCAGAACACACTGAGATTTTAGATTTCCAGTCCTTGGGCATATTTACAGAGTAAAGAGCCAAGTCTTGAGTCCCTTCCTAAAGGACAATAGATCAGAAGCATTCTTTAAATAGAATGGTAGCTTATTCCACCATCTTGTGGTGATGCTAAAGAAACTTTTGCCACCCCATCTCTGGAGACGGAAGGTAGGCTCTGTCACCAGCTTCAATGCGGTCGATCAAAGTGTGCGTGCAGGGGTATGCCATTTGAAGCGCTTTATCACGTAACTAGGGCTTGAATTTTGTAATGCCTTAAAGGCAATACATAAGGCTTTAAACCTGATGCGCTTCTCCATTGGTAACCAGTGCAGAGAGTTGAGAGCATGTTTAGCTGACGAGTATTTGTCTAATCCAAAGAGCAATCTCGCCACGGAGTTCTGGAGTACCTGTAGCTTTGCCACTACCGATTTGTTTACTGCGACCAGTAGCCCATTGCAGTAGTCGAGTTTTGATAACACTAAGGCTGACACCACAGTTTTCTGCAAATTTGTTGGTACAAATGGGAGCACTTTCCTTAGAATTTTCATAGTGTAATAAATGGATGCAGTAAGCATTTTTACATGCTGGGAAAAAGATAGGGTGGAATCCATAGTGACTCCAAGGTTTTTGGCCTTGGTGACTGGGACGGGAACAGTCCCCAAATCAGATGGCCACCAGTCTGAGGACCAGAATGTTGTATCCTTGCCAAAAAGTAGAACCTCTGTTTTATTTGAGTTCAACTTAAGGCAGTTTTCAGCCATCCATTCGCTGACACCTCTAAAATTCAGAGCTGTATCATGATTTTTGCTCGAGATCGATATGATAATCTGCGTGTCGTCTGCGTATGATACCAGTTCAAAACCGTGGGTTTTGATCATACGAGCCAAGGGAGCAACATAAATGTTGAAAAGGGTGGGGCTCAAGGATGAGCCCTGGGGCACCCCACACGGAAGCCTGAAACATTTTGATTTAAATTCTCCTACTTCAACAAATTGTTCCCACCCATGCAAGAATGATTTAAGGAGTGCGAGGGCTGGGCCACCTACTCCTGCCTCTCGAAGCCGCTCTATTAAAGTGCTGTGGTCTACCGTGTCAAAGGCAGCTGACAGATCTAACAGTATCAGAGCTGCCGATCCTCCTTTGTCAACTGCCTGTCTAATTTCCTCAGTAGCTGTAATCAAGGCCAGTTCGGTACTATGTTGGGCTCTAAAAGCATACTGGGTGGGATCCAGGACCTGATTTTTCTCAATAAAAGTGACTAGTTCCTGATTCAAATGTTTTTCAAGAATCTTAGCTGGTAGAGGTAGGCGGGACGATAATTTCCTACATCTGTTTTATCCAAATTGTTTTTTTTTAATAGAGGTAAAATAGATGTCTTTTTCCACAGCAAGGGGAAAGTTGCAGTTTTAATAGCGATGTTAAGAGCCTCCATGAGAGGGCAAACAATTGTTTCCACTAACATATGACTTACTCTCGGCGGACATGGATCCAACGGGGATCCTGACTTAGTTGCTAGAAGGATTTTTGCGGTTTGTTCATGAGAAAAAAATGTGAAATTTAAAAAGCAGAGTGGATTGCGTTCATGGGCTATGATAGGCAAGCCTAAGAGTGGATTTTCAATAACAGTTGGTGGAGCCTGAGCAGTCAGGGCGTTTACCGGTCGTGCCGTAAAGGTGTTATAAATGGACGAGACTTTATCACAAAAATACGAGGCCAGGTTATCGCAAAAAGCTTGATCTATTGTGCTTTGACTGGTCTCCTGCAAATGACTAAGCTTCAAGACTGTTGCAAAGAGCTCTTTGGAATTGTTCTGTGCTCCTTCTATTCTTTCTGAGTAATAGCTGATTTTAGTATTTTTAATCAGTTCTTTATATTGTGCCAGTCTTGACTTGTATCTGTCTTTTTCCCTAGGATCATAGTGTTTGCGCCAGCATCTTTCTTGACCACGGCAGAGTCTTCTTAATATTCTTAGTTCTTCAGAGAACCAAGGTTCAGTAGTTGCAGTCCTACTAATTTTTCCAGCTCTCTGGGGGATGGTGGTATGCGCCGCTGCTGAGATCCAGTTATGGTATTGTAAGGAGGCTGCTTCTGGATCTATGGAAAGGCAGGGTTTGCTCTGACTCAATTGGTTAATAAATTCAGTTTTATCAAACCGTTGCCACAAGTATCTTTTATGGCTGCTTGCTGGACTATGCTTGGAGCCTGTTAAAAGCGGTAGATCAAGGATTAGCATCACTGCAGGATGGTCTGACCAGTAAAGTGGTAAATTATTATTGAATTTCAGCAAAGGACAACCCGAAAAAACGGCGTCCAAAAGATGGCCAGCAGTGTGAGTGGGTCCTACTACTATCTGCTCTAGGCCTGCACCTGTCACTAGGTCCATCAGGGCCAGTGAGTCTTTGTCATAGGTATTATCTAAGTGAAAATTAAAATCACCTAAAATGGTGAAAATGTACTTTGTATTCCAGGAGCTGGCCCATGGTTTGCATAAAATTAGTTGTAGATCCAGACGGCCTGTACACTAGCAGTCCATGAAAACACATGACTGGCTGCTATCTTAAAAGAGAGCACCTCGGCTTCTGTGTCTGTAGGAATAGCTTTAAAAGATGCTTTCAGATGCTCACTGTGAATTTATGGGAGGATGCCTGTTAGAATGATTTTAAGACTTTAACATTTGTTATTTTTTTAACTTGTGGACCTCCTTCGATGTCATAGGTGTGGGATGTGTATGATGGTGTGCTTTACTACTATAGGAAAAGTTACAGGAAGAAAGAATGCAACTGCTTGAGTTTATAGCGATGTTTACATCTTTTCTAATCAGGTGAATCAAGCTTAGGGATTCAAAAAGGGTTACTGAACAGATGCGACATTGGTTAAAGGTGGGAAAGATGGACCCGGTAGATGGGAAACAGAGAAGATATGTTTGTTACATTGGACTGACTGGGTTTTAAGGGTCATGTTCCAGGGAGATTTAAGGATGGGAATGTTAGGAGATGTTTTATGTATTTGTGAGGAGAGGTTTTCCATGTCTTGTAATTGTTTACTAGTTTGGTCCTATAAAATTGTCTTTTTAACTTATCTAAAATGGTCTTTGGTTATTTGCACCATGTTGTATGACTGCAAGCATAAGGCATATACATAATTAGTCTGCTTGCTCAAGGGCATGACTTACTGATTGCTTTAACAATTAGCCACTATTCATTGTTAACTTTACGTTTGTTCAGCAGAGTGACCCAGGTCAGAGGATGAAGACAGCGGAGAGGAGAGAAAAAGAATCACTGCTGATTCGACTGGGCTCAAACTACTGTTGCTGGATTTACTGGGTGACACACATCACAGCAGCCGTTAATACCACTGGTTCATTGCCATACGTTGTGTGTTATACTCCCACCCAAGTTCCTATGGCGGTAGCATCAAGATAGCAGCATCTGGGCTTGATCATACGTACTCTAGAGAACCACTGTTTCCTCCTGAATTTTTCGAAGTGCGATCTTCTGCTCTCGACCAGAAAAACTTTCATCAGCGCTATGTTCAGCTCTGTTCTGGGCAAAGTGTTCCTGCCGCAAACCAGGATCCAGCGGCTGCAAGGCTTTGTGCTGTCACTGTCGTCTCAGGCATCTGTTACGCTGGCTCAATTAATGGAGGAGCAGGGGCATGTGGTGGCTTCTGTTTTCACGGTTCCATGGGCCAAATTACACCTTTGGCCATTGCTGTGGCACCTCCACTGTTTTGTGCAGTTGCTGATTCTGGGCCTTGGAGCTCCCAGTTCCTCCGGATGTTGTACACAGCCTGCAGTAGTGGCTAGTCTCGTCGAATCACACCATCGGCATGTTGTTACATCCTTCTCCGCAGAAGGGCTGATGACGGATGCCAGTGCTCTGGGTCGGAGCACTACTGTGAGTCCTTGGTCTGTTCAGGCTCATTGGATCAGGTCGGAGTTCCTCCGTTCCTCCAACTGGAAGGAGCTGTTGGCTGTGGAGAGGGTCCTTCGATTTTTGGAGCCACGCCTGTTGGGGTGCAATGTTCTGGTGCGGTCCGACAACACGGTGACTGTGGCATATATGAACCATCAGGGCAGCACTCGCAGTCGTTCCTTGCATCAGGTGGCTTGTGCAGTAGCAAGTTGGGCCGAGCTCCACCTCCAGGCCAATTCTGCTCAACACATCAGGAGTACGGACAATGTGGTGGCAGATTCTCTGAGCCACGAATTTCTGTCCTCACTGGCTCTCTGTCTCTCGCCCAGGGTGTTTTGCATGGTCTGCTGGAGATTTGGTTGTCCGGAGGTGGATTTGTTTGCATCCAGGACCAATGCTCTTCTGCCAACCTTTTGCTCCAGGTTTCTGCAGGTGGGAGCCTGGGGTGTGGATGACTTGTCGATCCATTGGCCTCCTCTGTTGCTGTATGCCTTACCTCCTTTTCCCCTCTTTCAGGCATTTCTGTTGAAAGTCTGGTAGGAGAAGGCGCATGTGGTGGCAGTTCTTCCAATTTGTCCTCTGAGGTCATAGTTCCTGTTGTTGACAGCTCTGGCGTGGGTCCACCTTGGATGTTGCCTCAGAGGTGCTCTCATCTCCAGTCCTCCATTCCTCACCTGCGGGTCCCTTTGTCCTTAGTGGTTTGGCGGTTGGGCGGCGGACCCTGAAGGGGCAAGGATTGCCTGCCCACATTATTTCGGTGGTCCAAGGTTCTCGTAGGGGTTCTCCTCTGTTGTCTTATTCTTAACATTGGTCTGCTTTCAACACTTGGTATTCTCTTCCTGATATTTCTTCTATTTTGTGTCCTATTTCCTCTATTTTTCAGTTCTTTTTGGACGGCTTTCATACGGGCTATGCTCTTTCTCCTTTGAAGGGTCAGTGGTCGACTATTCGACCTTTCAGGGATTCTGATTCCTTTTTCTCGGATGCCGGGCCTTTGGTTTCCTGGTTATTTCAAAGTTTTTCTCTCACTTCTCCTGCTGTCTGTTCTGTCCCTGCGTGAGATCTCTCTCTGGTCCTTCATGCTCGTCAGTCCTCTCCTTTCCTTTAAGGACGCTTTCCTGGTTGCTGTTACATCGGCCAGGAGATTGGGGGAGCTTTCTGCTTTGAGATGTTCTCCTCTTTTTCTGCAGTTTTTGATGGATGCTGTGGGTCAATGTTTGGATACTGGCTTTCTCCCCAAGGTTTGGTCTCAGTTTCTTACCTCTCAGGGACTGATAACCCCCAGATACCCCTAGGGGTGACAGTGTTGCACTTTACAAAATGCTGTTTGATTGTTTTTGATTGTCTTCTTTCTGTCCTTCTCCTTCTCCTGGGGAGCAGTTGTTGCACACCCTTGATGTTGAGCATGATTTGTCTGTTTATGTGGACAGATCTGCTGTTTTTCGTTCTTCTGACAGTCTGTTTGTGACTTTTGGCCTTTTTAGAAAGCTGCTTCTAAAATGACTCTGGAATGTTGGATTAAGGGCACCAGGTTCCGGGCATGGTCCTTGAGGGTGGGGGGGGCTGCCGATGGCAGTGGGCCACCAGGTGTTGTCCCATGCAGTGGGGGAGGGTCCGAGGACGAGAACCTCAGTCTTTTCCGAGTTGAGCTTCAGGCAGCTGCTGCTCATCCAGGATGCGACGTTGTTCATTCCTTCCTGGAAGCTGAGTCTGGTGGTGACGGGGTCCTTGGTGAGGGAGAGGATGAGCTGGGTGTCGTCGGCGTAGAATACTATGATGAGGCCGTGCTGTCTGACGATGGCGGCGAGTGGGGCCATGTAGATGTTGAAGAGCGTAGGACTGAGTGATGATCCTTCGGGTACTCCGCAGTTGAATTCTGTGGGTTCGGAGAGGAAGGGCGGCAGCCTGATTCTTTGGGTTCCACCGGTGAGGAAGGAGCGGAGCCATTCGAGGGCGGTTCCCTGTATGCCGGCGTCGTGGAGTCTGGAGCTGAGCGTGGGGTAGGAGATGGTGTCGAAGGCTGCGGAGTGGCCCTGGTTTAGGAGGGTGCAGATGTCGTCTTTAGCGGCGAGTAGAGCGGTCTTGGTGCTGCGGTTGCTGCGGAATCCGGATTGGGAGGGGTCAAGGATGGCGTTCTCTTCTACGAATTTCCTAAGTTGGACGTTGACAGTCTTCTTGGTGACTTTGGCCGCGAAGGGGAGGAGGGAGATGGGTCAGTAGTTTTTGAGGTCCGTAGGATCTGCAGAGGGCTTCTTGAGTAGGGGCTTGACTTCTGCGTGTTTCCAGTCATCAGGAAAAGTGCCGGTTTCGAAGGTGGTGTTGATGGTGCGTTGTAGTTCAGGTGTGATGGCGGCGGCGGCTCTGTGGAAGATGTGCGGAAGGCAGGGGTCTGTGGGGGCTCCTGAGTGGATGCCTTTCATGGTCGATTCGGTGTCTTTGGTGGTGACTGGGGTCCAGGAGGAGATGGTGGGCTGGCTGGCCTTTGCTGCAGGTGGGAGAGTATTTAGAGTCAGGGGTCTGTTCGTCGAAGTTGTCGTAAAGGGACTTGATTTTCAGATGGAAGTAGGAGCCGAGCTTGTTGCAGAGGTCTTGGGAGGGGGTGATGTCCATGGCTTCCCTGGGGGGTTTGATGAAATCCTGGATGATGCCGAAGAGTTCCTTTGAGTTGCTGGAGTTGGCGTGGATCTTGTTCTGGATGAAGGTCCTTTTGGTGGATCTGATGAGTTGGTGGTATTCTGTCATGGCGTTCTTGTATGTGGTGCGGTCATCCGAGGATTTGCTGTTTCTCCAATTCTTCTCAAGGCGTCTGGATTCTTGGAGGTCGGCAGTGAACCAGGTGGCCTTTCTGGAGGGTTGTCTGTCCAGGTTGCGGAAGGGTGCGAGCTCGTCTGCGCAGTTGGTGATCCATCTGTGAAGTTCTTTGGCTGCAAGGTTGGCGTCGGTCGAGGTGGAGGGGGCATCGCGGTTGATGGCAGAGTTGAGGTGCTCCTCAGTGACCTTGCTCCAGTTCCTTCGCGGTGGGTGTGGTGCTGGTTTGGGGGCAGTGGGTTTGTCGACGTGGAAGTGTACACAGCGGTGGTCCATCCAGGGGGGTTGCGTGGTGTGGCTGAAGTGGATGTTGTTACCTCTTGTGAAGATGGGGTCGAGGGTGTGTCCTGCCTTGTGGGTGGGGGTGGTGACGAGTTGTTTTAGTCCAAGGTTGGCAAGGTTGTCCAGGAGGGTGGCAGAGTTGGGGTCATTGAGGTTGTCGAGGTGGAAGTTGAGGTCTCCGATGAGTTTGTAGTCCAGGGAGGCAATGGCGTCGGGCGCGATGAGATCGGCGATGGTAGTGGTGAATGCGGATCTAGCTCCAGAAGGTCTGTAGGCGAAGGTGCCTCGTAGGGTGGTTCTGGGGCTGGTCTGGATCTGGAGGTGTTCGGTGGTGGACAGGCTGCCACTCGTGCTGGAGGTGGTGAGTCGGAGGGAGCTCTTGTGTGCGATGGCGAGTCCGCAGCAGCCGCCATTAAATAGGGAAGGGGGAGGGAAGTGCAGCTGGGATGGAAGCGGGAAACGGCAGGGGGGAGGGGCCACGGGGGCAGCAGTGGCTGGAAAAAAGGGTGGTAAAAGATGGGCACGGAGGACAGCGGCACAGGTAGAAACAGGCAAAAAGGACAAGATCTGAGATCTAGACAATGACAGAAAATACAGAACAAGGCACAATTATGAAAAAGAAAAACGGACAGAGAAACAGAATCAGGGCACAACACGCAGACAGGGGCCTTGAACCCTACTTACACAAGGCAGCGGCAGCAGCACAAATCACTTAACTCATTGGCAACAACAACTCCTGATGAGCCCGCACCATCCCACAGCGCGGCGCCGATTGGAAAGAGCGAAATATAAGAAGTTCAAACTGTTGCTTTCAATGTGTAAAGGAAGAAGCTTCATTTTGAATAATAGAATCAGAAATGCCCAAGTTACTATTCCTAAAGAAAGTTTCCAAGGGCAGAGGAATTGCATGTTCTAAACAGGATATCAAATCCACTATCACCAGCTTATGAATATCACCATAATACTTTTTGGACGCTGGAATTTGATCTAGCAAAGATTCAAGCAAGGTTAAAACCTCATCTATCTCAATAATTCAACTGGTCTAAACATTAATATCCTAAATTGTACATCCATATAGTGTGCTTTGTCAATGACTTGCAAATATTGGCTCCTTTATACCTGGAAGCATGAATTAAAAGTAATGTTCCTTTCCTTACACAAATATGTAACCTACCTGAGGTTCTTCCCAAGCTTTTCTTTGGGGCTGGCACAGACAAAGAACTGAAACCTTGGAGAACATATGGCTTCATACACCAAGTTCTCTTAAGGCTTGTACATCAAAGCCATGTATAAAGCAGCTCCAGTCCGAGCCACCTAGTTTTAGATCTATGCCAGCAATAATCCATCACACAAAGGTAAAAGTAGAGTCCCCAAACACTTTCTCCTTTGCGGATTTAAGCCTGTTTGAGCAATCAAAAAACAGATACATCAAGCCAATGAACTTTATTTTTATCTTTGTAGTCCCTCCTCCTGAGTGTCCGGTTATTCTCAGAATTCTTTGATAGATCACAAGGAATTATTACCTCAGGAGCTGTGCTTATGCTTTGGGTGACTGACAGGAACTGTCCAGATGCGGATATTCTGTGCCATTACCCCCCAAAAAAAAAAGCTTTACTGGAATATAAGAAGAATCATGAGTTTATGGACCAGCGTAGGAAGGAGAAGACTTCAGATTATGTTTATCTACACTGCACTAGAACCAGCAGCAAAGATGCTTTTCACTGATCATTTGGTGGACAATTTAAGGGATTTAAGAATGGTTTTTGTTAGGGAGTTGCTTAATCTGTATTTGAGAAGGGTTTCTTGGAAGAGACCTATTCCCCATAGATATAAGATGAGTTGTAGCTGTAAAATTCCTTAAATTCATTCTAACCAAGTCCCGTTGTCAGTGGTTAGTTTTGAAAATCTTTCAATTCCCATTATATACTTTCTCATAAAAGGGTAATATCCTCTTGTTCTCCTTAGTCAATGAGTCACTTTATTAGTTAATAATTCACAAGATTTGAATTCCTCTGCTATTTTTTTTAACTGGCTTAATTGAATATTTCCCAATTTTCTTTCATTTTAACTCTAACTTGTTTAAAGTTTGATAGCCGCGGCAGAGATTGACTTCGGACTGGACCACGCTGCTGATCATGTATAGTATCCATATGTTTGGAAGCTATCTTCAGCACAGAATGGCCACCAGGTAGAGCTATGGGCTCATTTGTGATATACTACAAAAAGCTTTACTGGAACATAAGAAGAATCATGAGTTTATGGACCAGCGGAGGAAGGAGAGGACTTCAGATTATGTTTATCCACACTGCACTAGAACCAACAGCAAAGATGCTTTTCACTGATTATTTGGTGGACAATTTAACGGATTTAAGAATGGTTTTTGTTAGGGAGTTGCTTAATATGTACTTGAGTAGGGTTTCTTAGAAGAGACCTATTCCCTATAGATATAAGATTAGTTGTAGCCGTAATATTTTTAATCTAACCATGTCCCTTTGCCAGTGGTTAGTTGTGAAAAAAAATTCAATTCACATTATATCCTTTCTCATAAAAGGGTAATATCCTCCTGTTCTCCTTAGTCAATGATTGACTTTATTAGTTAATAATTAGCAAGATTTGAATTTACCATTTCTTAAGGTGGAAATATTTACTAAATAAACAGTTTTATCCTCTGCTATTTTCTTTAAGGGGCTTAATTGAGAATTTCCCAATTATCTTTCGTTTTAACTCTAACTTGTTTAAAGTTTAATAGTGGCAGAAGAGATTGACTTCAGACTGGACCATGCTGCTGATCATGATTAGTAGCCATGTGTTTGGAAGCTATCTTCAGCACAGAATGGGCACAAGGTAGAGCTATGGGCTAAATTGAGATATATTACAATCGGCCTGCAATTTTTTAATTAGGAATTTAACAAGCTCTAGTGCCTGTGATATTAGCTCGTACAGATGGTGGGATAATATATTGAATTTTGAAATAGGCGTCAGGTCTCAGGCTCAGGATGAGACCAGAAATGGGAAATTACAGACTCCTTAAGCACCACGAAGTCTGTTACTCTCCATACACCGTCCACTCAACAACACATTTTACCAGCATAGCCGCTAAGATAGATGGGGCAGAAGTATAGAGACTGTGTAGAATGCGCCGGTGGTGGCTAGCCCATCAAAGAAATGAGGGCGGGTGCCTGGTTGGGGGTAAGTATGTTTCACTTCCTGGGCAAAGTAGTCAGAGTAAGCACATAAGGTAAGTTCGGAAAGTAAATCTTTGCCTGGCAGCACTTTGTGAGTTGCACTAGACCTTTCGCTGCACCTTTGTTATTTTCCTCCTTCACTGTCTAGCTTCCCAGGCAGTCACTGTGTCTGCGTCTGTGCTGGTCTACCTTGCTGGTCTACCTTGTTTGGTGTCCTCTGCTTTTCTCCTGTATTCAGTTTCTGGAGGCTCTGCAGTTCCATGCCTGTATCATGGTTAGTCCTGGCGCTTGGTAGTATGATTTTAGTCTATTTAAGGCTCTGGGTACCGTGTGTCCTGCCTTCATGTAACGGGCGACACTGAGCGCAGTACCGAATATCACGACAGCTCCAACATTTCACTCCCCTGCTCCTTACCTCTTCTGTGTTCTTGCCCAGTCTTCCCGAGATTCCAGACTCAAGTGTCCCTACCTCACACTAAACAAAATAAAGGGAAGGCTGGGGCTAACAGTGAGTCATTCTGTAGTTCAGTGAGTCTGACTATCGGTTGAAAGTTAGATCCCTGTCCTGTAGCCCCACTTGGGTCTAAAGGCTTCTCTCTTTCTGCTACTAAGAGCACACCCTCCTGGATCAAGGCTCCATAATTATTATTATATGGAAATGCGTATTTATAACAGACATCTTATGGGTCAGATTCAACTCTGCTGACATTTGCATTATTAAATGCTAGGCAGTAGGAGCTGAATTTGGAACTATATGTTTGGACTTTTTGCTGTAGATGCTCCCAGCCTAAA
Organism: Calotriton arnoldi; assembly: GCA_963921515.1. Classification (NCBI taxonomy): domain Eukaryota; kingdom Metazoa; phylum Chordata; class Amphibia; order Caudata; family Salamandridae; genus Calotriton; species Calotriton arnoldi. The sequence goes on along the minus strand of CAWUFW010001019.1, from coordinate 3,203,817 downwards.
ATAAATTTTTGATTGTGTGAAAGTGTCTTTAACTTGCACAACCCCGTCTTTAGGTTTTACTAATAGACCAGCATTTGTTACTGGCAATGCTCAGGATTCGTCAACTGTGTTTTTCTCTTTCTGTCTGCTAAAAGTGATACTAATTCTTTAATTAAACAGCTACTTTTATTCAGGGCATCATCACATTCATTTTTTTTAACTTCTTATCTAGGACCGGACCCTGAACCGGGGCTGATGGTTGCCTTACGCTGGCCCCTCCATTTTTCATGACAGATTTTATCAGTCACAGAAAAAAACAGCAAAGAAACCAGAGGAAAAAAAAGAACATATACACAGTTAATTTCAGCAAAAATAAATCCAGTTTATAGCCAGTAAAAAAACTGAAAAGCAAGAATGGAACTCGGAACAGACTGTGGCCCGAGCTTCAACCTCTTCTCACACTCACTGCACCTTTCAACCCAATCAACCACCTCACCATCCATTCCCGGCCACCAGAATTCGCTCCTCAATCTTTTTTTTGTAATAGTCTGCCCCAGGTGTCCTTCATGGGCTATGTCAAATAACCTCTTACGAATGCCAAACGGAGGGACAATCTTATCACCCCGCATAACAATCTGGTTTGCAACAATGGATAATTCATCGATAACAGCATTAACAGGTCTCACATTACAAGGCAAAGTGCTCTCTCTTCGTCCACCTTTGAGTATGAGGTTAAGAACACACTTCAGAACCTCATCTTGTAGCATGGCATCCGCCCACTCTTCTTTGCTGACCACACCACAACTCCACTGAACCACATCTTCCACACTAGCAATGGCTCCTTCCCTTGCACTCTTGGTCACACCAATTTTATCCACTTTTTCCCACTCCAAAGGCAAACGCGACAAGCAATCTGCTTGAACATTGCGCCAACCAGAAATGAACTCAACCTGGAAGTTGTACTCCTGCAACCTGGAAGCCAGGCGAGCTAGTCTGGCTGACCCTTTCCCTGCCCCACCTGGTGACAAAATTTTCAACAGAGGCTTGTGGTCAGTGTGGAGAAGAATCTTTCGCCCCCAAACATACGTTCTGAAATATTCTACACCCCAGGTGGCAGCTAAAGTCTCTTTCTCAATTACGGAATAATGACGTTCAATAGCTGTCAAGGTGCGTGAAGCAAACGCCACAGTTTTTTCTGAAGTACCATCATTCTGAGTCAAGACAGCTCCAATACCAGTGTCACTGGCATCAACTGTGACAATGGTTTTAGCGTTAACATCAAAAGGCACAAGAATGCCTGCATCACAAATCACATGCTTGATGTTTTCAAAACAAGTTTGCTGATCTGGTCCCCATGTAAAGTTTACCCCCTTCCTCATAAGTACCTTCAAAGGTTCTGTTTTACTCGCAAAGTTCCTCACAAACTTGGAGTGATACTCAATTAACCCAAGGAAGGAACGCAATTGATCCCTGTTGCTTGGAATGGGAGCCAACCTTATAGAAGCAAGCAAATCTCTTTTGGGTTTAACACCTTCAGAAGAAAGGGAGTGTCCCAAGTACTCCACCTCTGTGACAAGGAAAGCACATTTTTCCCTACGTAGCGTTAAACCAGACTCCAAAAGCCTTGCAAGAGCTTCCTTTAACGCTAAGTTGTGACTGCTCACACTATCACCAAATACCAGGATGTCGTCCTGGAAGTAGATAATATTTTTCAGACCTTTAAACACTTCCGACACCACCCTCTGAAAAACACTAGCAGCCGAGGATAATCCAAAAGGCATCCTGGTAAATTGGAAGGTACCTTCCATAGTGATGAAGGCTGTCAAGTGTTTAGAGGAGTCATGTAACCGTATTTGGTGATAGGCGTGACGAAGGTCCAATTTTGAGAAAATTTTTGCACCTTGCAACAATAGGATTAACTCGTTAATATTAGGCAGGGGAAAGGTATCAGGAATGATATTCTGATTTAAACTCCTCAAGTCAACACAGAAACGTAAATTTCCGTCCGCCTTTTCAGTGATGACAACAGGAGAAACCCAAGCAGAACTCTCAACAGGTTCAATGACCCCATTAGATAACATTTCATCCAACATCTTCTTGACTTCACCCCTCACCATAATGGGAACTTTCCTGAGCTTATGCTGAACGAGGATAGCTCCAGACCTTAGTTTTATTTTGTGAACATAACCTTCTAGGTTTCCAAGTTCATCTCTGAACACTTCCTTAGCTCCCTCCAAGATGTCCCCTACAGTAAGGTCATCCACCACCATCTCCTGTTCGACACCATGGGGGTCAATCTTAATATGCAGGTCATACTGGTGGTACCAACCCAAGATAGGAGGCCCTGAGTCAGCCACATAAACTTTGCCCTTGACAGACCTGTTTTTAAAAGAAATGTCTGCCAAAATATAACCCAGTATGTCTATCTGCTCTCCTTGATATCCACCTGGATTTATATCTTTGGGCAACAAACACACATTGGGCCATTCCTGTTGATAAATCCTCTTAGGTACGATGGTGTACAACGACCCTGAATCTACCATGAGGTCAACTTTTTTGTTCGCAATGACAAATTCTGCCTTGGGCCTGTGTCTCCGCCTATCATCTAAATTCGAACTACTAGTCAGAAGGACATCTTCATTGACCACTACTTCATCTTGAGAAGGTTCGACACAAAGAATTCTGTCAGGCCTAGACAAGTACTCACTAAAGTGTGTCTCTTCAGACAACATGGCCACCTTCCCTTTGTTGACTTCTCTACACATCCTAGCAAAGTGACCTTTACGGCCACACTTCCTGCACTCTTTACCAATGGCCGAGCAATTTTTAGAATCAGATGTGTGATAAGTGCTGCCACACTTGCCGCACATCTTATTTCCAAATTTACTAGGATAAAACCTGCTGCAAGAAGAGCTCTTTCCCCCTTTAACACAAGATTTGTTGGACGCAGCCACCTCCCCTTCACTTCCCTCCACCACAGATGTTTCCCCTTCACCAGTAATGTTCAATCTCGACTCTCTTCGATCCATCTCCTTCATACAGAACTCTGACTCTTCCACTTTCTTTGCAATGTCAATTGCATCCTTCAGAGTAGGATCTCTGGCAGCCCACAATCGTTCTTGTGTTTTCCTGCTTCTGCATTGCACGATCAGTGGATCCCGTATCATTTCTTCAGCCATGGGACCAAATGTACACTTGAGGGAGAGTTCCCGTAGTCTGGTAACAAAATCATCAATCGATTCCCCAACTCTCTGTGGTTGAGTATAGAATTTAAACCTCCTCATCACAACATTAGTCTCCTTCGCAAACCTCTTCTCCAACCTTTTCCGGGCTTCCTGGTAGACATCCTCAATAGGTTGACCACGATCATTTGTGACGACAGGAAGGTACTTGAAAATGTGTTGACCCTCTTTACCTAGACTGGTAAGTAAAATCGCCCTTTTCCTATTGGAACTAAAATCTTGAGCATCCAACGCTTCCAGGTAGTTGTCAAAAATGTCAATCCACTCATCCCATTCGATACTAGGACTACCTGGTTGAGTGAGGAAATGAGGAGGAGCAGAAACAGCTGTTACATCCAATGCTGTCACATCCATATTTAAATGCAAATGTCAAAAATAAACCGATGATGAAAGAAATCAGGTGCACACTCTAGCAGACCAAGTTTTGCAGAACTGTTTTCCCTTATAAACAGATAAAAGGGGGATGAAAATCACAAAGAAGCCTGAAAAGGGGTCAGCACTCACAAATGGACTTCCCCTTTAACCAAGCAAAACAGATCTCTTTGCTACCTGACTCTATTACAAGAAAGTGTCACTGGTTCTTCAAAACAGACAATAAAAGCATGTCCCTTTAAGGAAAAGAGACTCCTCCCACATAGGCGTGTCTCACTCTGCTGCTCCGGACACCAAGAACACACGCATTTCCTTCAGTCCAACCGCTTTCCCTCACAAGCGGCAACAAGGCCCGCCTCTTCCGGCCTCTGAAGGGTGGCAGACGGGCCTGCCCCTGGCCTCAGCCAACCCCACGGCATGCCCACAGTGTGCATGGCTCACCTTTGTATTTATGTACTTATGTCCCCCCTCCTAACTGGAATCAGTGGCAAGGAACAGTGACAAAAGTGCTAATGGTCCTTGGGTCCTGTAGTCCCTACTGTGAAAGTTCTGCTGTAATGGTCCAGCAGAATGGCACCGATCAAAGCAATAGATGAATGGACTGGCAGCAAGTGGGAACATGGGGAGGAAAAAACAAGTTTCATGGGAGACTGTCTTACTATCAAGTAGTGGCAGCAAAGTAGCTCTCAATTCAATGTGCAAGCACAGAACTTGCCCAGTGAATTGAGTCTCACATGGCAGTGTTATTTAAATAAGGGAATCGAGCATCAAAATCCAGCTTTCAGAGTACCATTTGGTCCTAGGAGCCACCACAGAAACCACTCCTGCCTTAGTGTGTCTATATCTCACGATAGTCCCATTCAAAGCAGAGGCCACTGGACTGTTTTCTGCACGATGGACAGGCACTTGTCTTGCTCCACACTGTGGTGTAACTACAGTTTTTGAAAGTGAGTGGTCCTCCCCAGCAGTATCTAATCCCAAGATCCTGTTGTGTTACCAAGGCATTGATCCTCTTCTCCAGCCCTCTTTCAGTCTTCATCAGAACTCAGGTACTCCATATTGACATCTGTGCTTAACACAGCGTTAGGCTTGCAAGGTCCAAGCTTCCCCTGCTCCAGCAATGGCCCCCAACATCAGCATGCTTCATGCAAGTGGCTGTAGCTAATTTCTCAGGATTGATTCATCCAGGCCTCAGCAGGGGATCCTGATCACTGCTGCACTCTTATGGACTAAAGATTCTGTCTGCAGCAGGCCGTGAAGGTATGCAAGGTGGGCCTCGGCTTTTGAGTAGGGCCCTGAGGTTACCTACAAGGGTGGTAAAGTTGATTACTACATGGATCTTCATGGGCCGACCAGATGTCCCTGAAGGAGCGAGTACAAAAGTATCTAGTGCAGAGTCAAGCTGTTTCTCTGCCTTGCCTGCCTCTTTGCTGGGAACCCCCATCCAACGACAGGACAGTATGTAACTCAATACCTTAAGGGACAAGGGGTGCAAAAAGTAAACAAAAGTATAGGTAGTCTGTTTCCTGCCACCCCTTCAGTGGTGGCATGACCCTCCACATTCCAAAATGAGGGCATGCAGCATTCCAGCCTAGAAAACTGCTTGGCATTGGGCAGTACGCAGTGCAAAGCAGGTTCCTCCCGGTCTCCAATGAGCGGCATTGGCTGGATGAACTTCTATAACATGAACATCTAACCAAAACCTTACATGACATGTTGTTGGGGCCCACCTGTTGTGACCAAGAAAGCAAACACAAAGGTTAATATAAAATAAATTAATAGAAAAAATGTAAAAAAACATATATAATCTGTTGAGTGACCACTGTTCTTAGTTCAGGTTTTTATAAAGTATGAATTATGCTTGCAACCGTGGTCCGGTGTTAGTTAATCAAGAGCATGAGAATTCAGACAGTAAGGAGTAGTAGTTTGAAACCCACTACACATTTCATATACTATAATTTGATTTATATACAGTTTATATAGTACGTGTTTTAGCTGGGACAGGTGTCAGTGACTTCAATGAGAGTCTTTGCAACAGCTAGATAGTAATGCGCAGGAGTGAAGACAGGTCGAAGCGGAAAAGGGGAATCAGAATTTGTAAAGCCAGTCCTACTGCTAGTTTACTAATTTAGGCACAGGAATGATATGTATGTGTGCGTGCATGTAATATTTATATAGGGCAAAGCCAGCCAAAAGGCAGTGGAGCCCTGGACAGAGTCAAAAGCAAAGACACAGTCAACAAGTGATTGGCGCTGAGGCTTGGTTCTGAGACCAGAAATGAACGGTTACTGCGTCATGACTTAGTGGTGTGTGTTTAGCAACTTCCGAAACTGGAGCGTGTTTTGGACAGTCCCAACACAGGAATGTTGTTCCAAATTAAGGGTGTGTGTAGATGGAGTATGTCTGTTGCCTAGGTTTTTTTTGTGCTTTTTGCAATACTTCGGGGGAGATTTACAAACATTTTGCGCTGGGTTAGCGTCACAAAAGTGACGCTAACCAGCACAAAATGGTTTTTTTGCTATTTACTTTCCAGCGCAAAACTTGTTTTGCGCTGGAAAGCACCCTCAAAGTAGCGCAAAGCACTGCTTTGCGTTACTTAGCACTGAGGGGGCCTTACATGGGTGGAACATGGGCGTTCCCATGCAATCAACCATGCCTTTTGACGCAAAACCATATTTACAATGATTTGCAGACATGATTTTGCGCCAAAAGTTAACGCCCCTTCAAAGAAGGCGCTAACAGGATTCTCCTTGCTTTTACGGCTTTGCATGCGAACACAGTGGGAAAAGCATTCCATCGTGTCTAGGCATAGTATTTTGTACAAGAAGGGTACCCTTCCTGTACAAAACCAATGCTAGACTCATGCACACACCCTAGAGCTATGGCGCTAAGGTGTGTGCATGGCGCACGGCAGGCGCGTAACACAGGCCCCCGCAGCCCCCGCAGTGCGGGGGGGCCCCCGAGCTGCAGGAGGCCTCCTCAGCAAGGTACTCAGGCCTGAGAGCTCCGGTTTAAATCCTGAGTGGGGCCCCTCCAGGTACCTTGCAGGGGGGCCCCCTCAACTTTCGTTACGCCACTGGCGCACGGCCACTGAAATCAGCGACGGCGCAAGGGAAAGGGGATGAGAGAGCCATATCTCTGAAGATATGGCGCTCTACTGCTCCCTCCCTATCGCGCAATGCAGCACAGCCTCGCGGGGGACTACGCTGCGTTGCATGTCTTTTTTGTAAATCTCCCCCCCTCGTCTGCACTCTGATGGTGGCCTGGCGCTCGTGGTGGTCATGAAGACTTTGCAGATGACACAGCTGGAATTGCGTGAGCAGCAATATCTTCAGATTTATAATATGCCAATGTTAGTGGGGCTACATTCCACTACAACGGAATGTAGTAGACAGTCGGTTGGCGTCATATAACGTCTGCATGCCAATGTCTGTACATCGGTAGATAAACCTGATTTAACAAATGCATGGAGACCACGAGAAGGCGAATTACCACATCAGCCACAAGTAAGCGCATTCCAGCTCTCATTCTCAGCAGAGCATCATAAAAAACAAAGGACGAGGAGCAATTACTAGATAAAGTTGAACCCATTTCACTTCAGCAGTAATCCGTTAACAGATAAAGATCATTATTACCCTGGATGGCTATTGACCTTGAGATCCCCCGAGAGATTATCAGATCCCTGCTGATACACCACACCGAAAAGACACACGCACTGGTTACAGTTGCTGTTCTTCAACAACAACAAAAAACAGCGCTATTAAACTACATATGATACAAAAACCAAAAAAATCACTTCGAGGAGTTCACAAACAGGTACATCCTAAGGCTTTTGGGGGCCCTGGGCCAAGCGATTTTTGGGGGCCCCTGTTCAGAACTCCTTTGAATTTATGATCCAGTTTCAGCTCTTTCATGCCCTCTTTGGCCAGGTCACTGACAGTGCACAAGCACACTCGTCCATATTCTAAGTGTGTTTACATAAAATATTCAGGGACAGTGATCTGTGTTTTCAATATTGTACCACAGCAGCAGCTCACTAATATTACTGCAAATAATCTCTGTGACGCCCTCTCACTTCTCATATGTGAGGTTCTTCTTTTGATGTAAAAGAAACTTTTTTTATGGATGTTTCATGAACATTAACATAACATTTCTCTGCAAAATGTCTATAATAGACTCTAACATCACGCACATTAAAAATAAATAAAGGAAAACGGTATTTAAAACTTTTTCTTTAAGAACTTTTCAAGGTCATCAGTGCAAGAATCTCTGCAGATTAGAGCTGGCTCTATCAGAGGGGGGGGGGGGGGGGTGGAGGCTGAAAGGCTGGGGCCATGGGCCGGAGCCCACTTTGCCCAAGCCTTAAAACATCTCTGTTCACAAAGTACAGTACATAAAAGTAATGTGATTTTCGTGCTTGTAGGTCGCAGCACAGATAGAGAGATGTAAACCACTTCTATCCCTAAAGAAAGGATTGAACGCAAATAATGCAACATTTAATAATCAAAAGTCCGTTAATTGATCAGAGTAAAGAAAACAATGCCTACCAAAAAATGTCATATTTTTTTCAAAGACTATGAGTATTCTTGTAATTTAGCAGCGTTATTAAAGAGTTTTACCCTGATTACGAGTAGGGTGGGCCGACAAGGGGAGAACAAGAAACTACACCTGGTAAACACTAAACAGTTTCGTGCTACATTTTACTCCTGTTGAAAGCAGGAGGAAAATGTGCGAGAAACCGGCTTGGTGCTCAGGAAAAGGTGTGGAATTGCACAGTGTAAATCCGAATCGCGCAAGTTTTACACCAGTCCAGTGCTTAATTTGTAAAATATTAAGTGCCAGGGCGCTGACCAGGAGTCCACTGCAGCTTGCACCTCCCATCGCCCTTGTCATTGCTGCCAAAACAATTACTAACCATCTCTCTCGCATGTAAATGAGACAGTTCAGATTATTCCAGGTCCCCAAAGCTAAAGGAATGGCTGGGGAGGCAGGTATTAGCAATGTTTTAATGTATATTGTTCTCCTAAACAACTGTTATACTGCTCATCTCTAAATTACATGAGCAGCGCCACCATGTGGCAGACTGCCCTATGTGTGGTGTTGACAATTAGGTGCTGGTGCCGAGCATCAGAAAACAATTAAGTGCCGGTGCTCAGCACCGGCTCAAATTAAGCACTGCACCAGTCCAGTGGAAACTAATTAGGGCAATTAATTGGGGAGGAGGTACCTTCAGGAATCAGTTATCTCCTGTCCAGATGTCTGCACCTGCAATTAACATCTGACTGCTAATGGGACCATCAGCCTACATCAATTTGGCAGGTGCTAGGTTTGAACTGCAGGACGTGCTTAATTTGAGCCGGTTGTTTCCGGAGCACCGGCACTTAATCATCAACACCGGCGCTTGAGCACCAGTTAAGGACACATTCCTTTTTGGTAAGCACAGAGTAAGTGATTCGCCCAGAATCACAGGATGTTGAGCCCACGCTGAAACTCGAACCTGGTTCACCAGCTCCGAAGTCGGCAGCTCTAGCCCTTAGCCACACCCACTCCCCACTTGCACGGTTTGTTGGTTCTGTGTTTGGCAGCTCTAACAGGAGAAATGGGCTAGTTGAAGTTGCCTCCTGACGAGAGTCCCGGCACTTTTTATATATTTTTTTACAAATTAACCTATTAACAAACTGTATTTTGTAGTAAGTTTACTAGTACTGCAAAAATATAACCAAATGCTATTCACAAACTTAGGAGTGTAAATCTTCACCTCTCCTTCTCCTACATTTTATATGGGCACATCCTCACACGTATGTTTACTACTTAGTAGTAAATGTGGTAGGGACCAGGGGATGTGGCTGGAAAAAGGGACATACGACTAAATGGGAGGGGCTTAGGGAGGATAAGGAGGGGTTTAGAGAAGGTCAGGGAAGGGTTTAGGTGGAGACATGCACCCACCCGGAAAAGAGTAAACCCATTGAGTTTCTTTCTATATCATACTCAGCTCAATAAATTCACCCCTCAGAGCAAACTTTGCGGCTGGCCAAATTGTTTTCCATGGCATGCCTTCAGTTCCATTAAGTTTGCAGCATTATGATATTTCTGTCATTAAGCTTCCATGTGAAAATCAGGCAGAGGTTGGTTGGAGTATGTTTAATTACTAGGACACTGGAAATGGTCTAAAAGCACCTTTACCTCTATCAGAGGGGCAGCAAAGTGCTTGAATGACTAAAGTCCTTTCCCCCACTGAAAATGTCTGCCTTCCATCTCTAAGTCACATATACAATGTGCAAGTGTTTGGGTGTCTTTCCAAATCCCATTACATTGCGATTGGTTCAGTCAATACTTGGTCATGCAGTGCATTGTGATGATAATAGCACCAATCTTATTCAAACAAGGCATTGACCAAAGAGCTTTACAAAGGTTATTTATTATATACAACTGCTATTACTAAGTTATAATTGGTTCCAATTTCATTGTCCTCAGAACGATGAAAGTCTTAGTTCACTGTGTCGTGATTGGACCAGTGAACTGCAGATAAGTCACAGGTTGGAGCAGCAAATGCACAAATTCAATTGATTCGTTTAACTATGGTAAACTGTCCTAGCATAACATTGGGTTCCGTAAACCGCTTCAGCTGCCAAGTTTTGAAGGGATTGTAGTTCCACTGTGCTCAAGAGTTTGGTAGGAGATCATTGTCATAATTTGTTTTTGAGCCAACCATAGGTGCAGCAGTGGTAGCTCAATCCATTCCAGAAAGCCGGTTTCTAGGTTTACGGAGAAATGTGAGATGCTAATTACATTTAGAAATCACACTATTAACATGCTTGTTCGTGGAGAGGGACGATCTAGAATTACTCCTAACCTCTTAAACCTATCCATCACCAGAAGCCCCTAGGCTGCATTTTGTGTCCTTAACTCTAGCGTTTAGCATGGTGGATTAGTACCCATCGAAGAAGTAAAGTGTGATGGCTTAGTGTGCTAAAGCTACAGTGCAAATTGGTGAGACTGATGATATATTGGTGTAGTCTAGTGGGTTATTGTTACGAGGGTGCAATTTGATGGTTTCTTGTTCGCAGGGCTCAATGTATTGTGATAGTTTAGTGTCGCTAAAATAAACTGGTGTGGTGGGGTAGTGTTTCCAGAAGACAGCACCACATAGCGGGTTAATGTTGATGGGACAGGGTACAAAGCAGTTTGGCAAAGTATTGCCCATGGATCCAGTACAGTGTTGAAGTGTCCGCAAGATTCAGTGCGGTAGATTAGTGTCCTTGAATGTAGTGCGCCAATTAGCATGTAGAGTATTCAGTGCGACGTAGTTGACTTTTTATTGTTGCTGTGAATAAATGGCACCTTAATTGGTGGAAGATACCCATGCTTTTTCCTATGATTCAACAGTTGAGAATAATAATGTCCGCTGACTTGTGGCGCTGTGTCCTTAAATAAATCTAGCAGAGGTTTGAATTATGAAGCAAGTCGATTAGTTTTCAGTTCATGGACTTGGTCTGGCAGTTCTCTAAACAACTACAAATCAGGGGGTATGCCTTATATCTGTAATGAACAATTCAGGCCCATTCCAAGGAAGCAATGGAATGGAGAAGTGTTCAAGAGAAACAGGCCTTGGAGGGCTGGCCATCTCTATAGATGATGGGGGAGTTAAGCATTGGAATGTTCCAAAAAAACAAGTGTAATTACTAATTCTAACTCAAAAATCAATGAACAGTGCTGTAAGAGATTAGAGTTGGCGTTCAGGTTCATTTAAAGGGAACAACTATAGAACTTAATGCTAGACAATCAAATGAGGGATCTTGAAAGATCTCTTGCTTTATAATGATATATTTAATATATTTGACTTTTGAGAAAGTATTAAATCACATCAATACAGGAAACTTTCAGTTGGGACAGAAGGAATTGTTATTTTCTTACACCAAAAAAGCCTGAGGGAAGATCTAAAGGAGGACTCTTTGTGGGACTCTCAGATGACTTGGGACCAACCAGTAATAAACTATTGTATAACTATAGTGAAATTCTTGTACATTTGCTGATGGTCTCTGGTGGCATACCTGAGAAGGAGTTTGTGGTTGAAATTGTTGTTACAAATGTACATGGTAACAAAAATTATAGTTTAGTCTCCGGGTTGGAGAAATATGTAGACCAGCTGTCTCCAGAACATCCCGATACTATAATAATTATTATAGGAGACTTCAAGAAAACAAATGAATGCCCCATAATTTGATGCATTGAAGCTGATATTTATGATGAGGCAGAGCAAACAACTTTTCTCAATTGTTTGACCCGAAGATAGATCACAGCGCCAGGAGCAAACTACACAATGATAAATTAGGTAAAATTATGAGGAATTGAACATTGATGAATAGCATTTCTAGATCAATATCAGCATATATATTCACTAAAACTGCGCACAGTGGGATGATTATACTCCATGGAATCTTTAATCATGCCAAGGAAGACCATCTTTGCAAGTTTTAGATCTAGAAGTTTCTAAATCACGTGTAATCACTATTGACAGAGTTTAAAACACTGACAAATGGTCAAACTCTAAGGTTCAAAAACTAGAAAGGATCATTAACACAAAAGATATGAAGTGACTAAGTTGCTGATTTATAAATTATCCTCTGCAGACTAATGAGGACGTGATAACACATTTTAGTGCGCTTGTGAATTTTTCTGGAGTTTTTTTAGATCAGATAATAAAGACTCCGAAAAGAAAACGTGAAGAACCTAAATGAATGCGTAAATCCCCCTTGGTGGATGCTGATTTCAGAACAAGAAGGCAAAAACTTATGAGTGGGATGAAGGATATTAACCACAGTTATTTCCTGAGCGCTCATGAAAAAAGTTGTGGGCAAGACAAACACTGGAAAAACTGATCAACTAAAAGAAAAGGGCAAAGGATAAAGCTAATTGGCAACATGTCTTACATCATACATATGGAGGACATTAAACATTTTTGGACATTTGTCCCTCATAGGATGAGAAACAAAATATGATGAGAATGCAGCAGGCATTGAATCAGTGAAGAGGGTGGTGTATTTTTCCAAACTTTGTAATAGTGAAGGAGCATTGACGATATAGTCGTAGGTCAAAAAGATGAACTAATGGTTGACTGTGGAATGTCAGATGATCTGTTCTCAAATGATGTAGAGTTAATGATTATCAATAAAAAACACTCCTGCGTGTTGCAACTTTTGTACTTGAGCACTGCCCGCCCTGGTGCGTGGTAGTTTTAATGCTTGTTATGACAACTGTGATGGTAACATCTAGAACTCCATGCTACAGGAAGGTTCCAACTGGACCACAGGGTGTTATGTTATGTTATTTAAGCTTGTATAGCGCACGGTTACCCTAGGGTGTCCTGGCGCTGATGCATGCCTGCTGGTCAACTGAGAATAGAGATTACTGTAAAAAAAAGCCAGGTTTTCAGCCCTTTCCTAAAGGAAAGGAGATCCACTGCGTTCCTCAGGTGGAAAGGGAGCTCATTCCATGCCTTAGAGGTGCATGTAATGAAGCTTCTACCCCCCCAGCTGGCTCTTTTGATCCGAGGAACTAGAACTTGTTTAGTTCCCAAGGACCGAAGGTTTCTAGCGGGAACATACCATCTGAACTTTAATCTCAAATGGCCGGGACCAATTCCATTTAGGGCCTTAAAAGCTACACAGAGGGCCTTAAAACGTGCCCTTAACTTCACGGGGAGCCAATGTAGTTGTCTTAACTCCTTCTTTACAGAGGCAAATTTGGGGGTACTAGTAATCAGTCTGGCTGCGGCATTCTGTACAATTTGCAGCCTGTTGACATGCTGTTTTTGAGCATTTAAGTATAGACTATTTCAATAGTCGATTCGAGACATGACAAGGGCTGTGACCACTGTCCTAAGGCTGTTATCAGGAAGGAAAAACTTAATTTTCCTTATAGTTCTCAGGATACGGAAACAGGCCGAAACCACCGAGTTTATGTTGTCACAGAAAGAAAGGAGTGAGCAGGGCGCAACCAGGTCGTTATGGTCTACGGGCAATGCCCTGCCACATTTGCCCCTCCCTGCCCGGCATTAGTTAAGATCTATTACCTCGGTTTACTAGTGCATTGGGTTAATGATAAAAAAAAAGTTTCTGAAGTCAATAACAGATTCCAGGAAGGATGATCCACATTACATAACACATTTGTTATTACCAGTTTGCGTCCCCTCCCCCCCCCTTACTGTCCTCATGGTCCTTTATGGAAAAAATGTGTGACATATTTCTCTCGTCCAGATAAATCACAAACAGGGGCGTAGCTTGGTCAGTAAGATTAAGGGGGTGTGAGCACCAGGTTTTACAGCAACCATGCTGGCATATCATGTTAAAATACATTATAAGAGAAGCAGTGCAGAAGCTGAGTTTAAGAGATGGTGGAAGGGAAGTGGGGTGCAGATTGTAAGGGGTACTTAAAACAAAATACTTTGCAAAAGAACATTTTTAAGAGCTTCAAAATAGAGATGAGAGACTGTGTGTTCCCGTGTGTGTGTGTTTTTATCTGTGTGTGTGTAAGTAAAAAACCTAGGTGAAATCCGACAGACTCCTCACCACACCCGACTGAAAACCCCAGTAGCCAGCTATTTACTATAGAATAGAGTTATTCTATTCTATAACCACCCCCACCCCCCCCCAAGCTACACCCCTGATCACAAAAATTAGGTTGCTGTAGGACTGGATGGCAGTGTGTCCCGGATTAAAGCAGGGTTGCTTTTTAGCACATTTTCTATTCACGCTGCGCACAGCTGAACTAGATATTTGGCTGCAAACAATTTATAATTATTGACAAATAATTGGTAGTGTGGATTTGGGCATCTGACTTTCGACTTTTCAAAACCTAGACCAGGAGCTATTCTCCGAACTAGCAGAATTAATTTACTTACTCAAGCTGGGTACTGTTGAGCCAACATTTTCTGCGTGGCTTTTACAACAAATACCATTTTTACTCTGAGTAGTTAAAGGTGATCTCGCTGGGTCTACAGTATTCAGCCAACATTCAGGAAGAGTGCTGTACCCTACATTAATCACAGGTAGAAACTGAATAGAAGTGTAGAGTTGTGGTGTAGTTAAAGGTGACATGCTGCATCATGGACAGGGATGTCATCTATTCTAATGTAGAACCTAGTGAGGACTGATAGCGAACCTTGGCAGTTGCTGGTGACTTGGGCGAGGAGAAGACCGCTGCACAGGGTTGTGAATAAATCAGTTATTAATTGAAAGAAGAATTGAGTACTCCTTTTTTTTCTGACTTCGCAAGAAGTTAAACAGACTGAACTGATTATATGTGAACATTTGGATCAAAGTCATTAACAAATTCTGGATCTGCTGTGACCTTCAAGTACACGTCTCAGTCTGTGCTGTTTCCTATCGCAATGCTGGTTTCATTTTATGCTCTGGAGTCTGCCAGGCTCCACTAACACAAATTGATGGTCCTCGGAGTTTAGGCCCACAATCTGAGGCAAACGCATACTCTCTCTCTCTCTGTCACCAAGAATTTAGGCATCCCCTTCACCTTGGAGATTTCCTTTTCTGGCTAAATTTAAAGGTTATTTGCAAATGAAAATTGCGGAAGTACGTACCTTGCCGGTCAAATGTGGCACCTTAGTGGGGAACTTATGGCGGTCCCATCTGGATTGCAGTAGCACCACTTATCTTGGCCTTGTGAAGTCTTTAATTTCCATACTTAGGGGACTCCAGAATTAGGATCTTTTGGGGCTGCGAAGAAATGCTCATCTTTCTTCTGCTCGTCGCTCCCTCTATGGGCTCTCTGTGAAACAGTGGATTTAGTTTCTGCCTAGTCATCGGGTCTTTTACATATATGGACCCAATTTTTATCACTTGGCTTGATCCCTTGTGTTTCTGCAAGGCCACTGTAGTCAGGAGCTGTTCTGATATTGAGAACTCCATGTGTGTATTGGTGGTAAAACTTTTCGACTTCAGGGTCTCCAGCTTTGGAACTCTTCCTGTGGAGAGTTCTTGTCTGTCCAACTTTGGGCATTCTGTTCTCTTAGTTTTATCTGCAATGTCTGTGCATCTTTTAGTGGTCTTATACATGTTCCTAGCACCAAGATGCATTCTGGTGAATGTGTGCTGTAAAAATAAATAAATCGATCCCACAGCACTTTATATTGAACTTGTTTGAAAATGTGCAGGCTTCATGTTTAAGGAGGACAGGAGCAACTCGGAGTTGCTCTACTCAGGTACTTATGGTCTCGTGGGCTGCAGGGCTGGCTTTAGCGCTGTTTGCGCCTGTTTCGACAATTATTTTTGGCACCCCCATGACCCCCTCCTCAGATTCCCTCATTACCACCGGGCAAAAGTGCTCCTCGTCTCTCCCTAGACACTCTCTCACATACATTTAATTTGTTTTAAAGCACTGGTAAAGGCTGACTTTACTAATAAGAATGTATATATACCCAAACAACCCCTTTTCAGCAACATTAGGAATAGACTGGGCTTTAAGTGGCCCGGGTCCTGCCGGTGTTCAGCACCGGCAGTTCTAAAAAAAACAGGTGACAAGACGGGTCCCTTTCGGGCTCTCTATTATTGCCCTCACCCTCTGAGTGAAAATAAAATCGTAACTTGGCAGAAGTACCCCCTCCCCTGCCTTTGATGTATCTTTAAAGTGACTCGTTACAGTTCTTTCACAGTCTCATCATTTCAGAACTGAAGCATTTTACCTATTTTATACAAAGAAGCCATTGTTGTTGCTCATTTATATTATACAACTAACAACCATTGACAAGGCCAATAGTCCTGGCTTGCTGTAGGTGTTATGTTACTTGTTGCATTATATATCTGCTGGACGCAAAGACAGAAAGAAGCAGCACAATACCAGTCGCGTGAGACCTAATGCTAAGCAGAGATTTCTAACTTATGTGTTTTAAGCCACGCCCTTAATTGCATTGGCCACGCCCCTTTGAGCGACCCCCCCTCCCAGGTTTTTCATCCCACTTAAAGCCCTGGGAATAGATAATGAAAGACGGGGGAGGGGGGAGAGGATGAAGCCTTACGGCTAGAGCAGTCGACGTCGAAGCTGGGGAACCGGGTTCGAGTCTCGGCAACAACGCTCAACATCCTGTGATTCTGGGCAAATCACTTCATCTTCCTGGGCCTAACAAAAATGAATGCGTCCTTGTGTAACGAAACTGGTGCTATGTACAGCGCTCTGGTACCCGATACCCAAGTCTAGTTCGCGCTATATAAAACTCTGAAAAAAGAACAACAAAAAAACATAACGTCCTAACCTATTTTATGCAGTTTGCATGCAGCTCTTTGATTACAGTTAACAGTCACTGTTCTATATTAGGGATGTATTTTATGAACTGCGGTAACAAAAGGATCTCTGCAACAAAAGCAGCAATGCACGCAGGTATCCACATAAAATACAGATCTGTAATCTGCACAGTTCTTTACAGCAGGCATATTAACCCTATGCGCTACTTTATGGCAAGTGAAAACTGCCACTAGACAAAACTCTGATCTCTCTCTCTCTAGCAGGAACATTATCACAAGAGTTATCTTGCCATTTTTATTGCAGCCTGAAAACTGGACTTACAAATAACTCTGCAGCAGGTGTTTTTAAATGATAAGTTATTGCTAAACACAGCGCCCCCGCCCCTGAGGTCAGCGCCCCCTCCCCAAGTCAGCGCCCAGTGCGCCCGCACCAGTCGCACTGTCCTAAGGCCAGCCCTGGTGGGCTGCATGCAAGGTGTTAATCCTGAGTGACATTTCCTGGTTAGAAATCAGGCCTTTTTACACATTTTTTAACCCCTTGCATGCTGCGCACATTCCCCCGCTGTGCGGGAGAATTAATGAGTGGGCGGGATTCGGACGGCCCCCGGCCGTCCTCCGTACACGCCCACCGTGACGTCGGACGGCCGGGGGCCGTCCTAAGCATGCAAGGGGTTAAGTATTACAAGTTTAATGTTGGTCTCTCGTCTGCCTCTTTTGGTAGCGTGGTCTTCAGCTTGCCTAATGTTTCATTGTTTATATATGTTGTACCAGCAACTTTCCTTACATGTTCTTTGAAATGAATACATATATAATTTCTACATCCTCCTAGCGTAAGGACTGGGATAGGAAAGAGGCATCAAGTGGTAATGCCTGACAGGCGCGCAACACCCATTGGGCTCACCGGGCTCCAGCCCCCCCGTCGTGTGTGTCAGCCAGGGCTGAGACAGCTTCGCGGGCTGGCGACCGTCTAATTGCAGCCGCACCCGAGTACTTCACAGGTCTTTTAAAGACCATTTACTTGTTAGTGAGGCTTTTGTTGTGTTTTCACCCCTTCTTAGAGCCACTCTGCCTATGGGTGGAAGAATTAGCCCCCCCGAAATCTTTTTCAGCCCCCCCCCGAAATTTGGCTCTTGTTGCCCGCCTGATGCCTGAGTACTTCATTATGAAAAGTCCTGTTCATCTTTGGACCCATCCGAATCCCTCCAGTCCATCCAGACTGTGGTGATTTAAATCATCATGAAAAATGCTGTCAGTCGGAACGACATATAGATCTCAGGATATGTAAGTGTAATGCTCATTGTTACCTGTACCAAGCTGTTATGCTATGTAAAGATGCCAATACTGGCTGCCCTTGTGCCAGCATATGCATAGAAATGCAGAGCGTTGTTATAGCCCGCCTAGCCGTTGCTCTTCCTTCCCCTCTATACTCTTCTCTCTCCTTCTTCCTTTCTTTTGCCTATCCTCTTTTCTTCTATCAATGTTCGCTGAGATTAGCTCATGGTATGCACACAGGCGCACTACCCCCAATCGATGATTACACATGTAAACCTTGCCTGTGTTACACTATGTTACTCTGATGTATGCTTTCTGTATACCTTGTGAAATCAATAAAGTATTTTGAAATGTAAAAAAAAAAAAAAAAAAATCTGCTAGGGTTAGCTCCTCCGCAATGGCAGAGGAGCTTCTCCCCACTGGCTCAGAGCCCGCAGCTGAAAAGTAAAACGATACTTTAACATTGTTTTATTTTTCAGCTGCTGGCTCTGAGCCAGGGCTGTAAGGGGCGGCGGGGCAAGGGCCGGGTCCATGGAGGAGTGGTTGGAGCACTTATAAGTGCGCATGTGTGTTTGGCCGCCTGTCTTAAGCCGGCCACACACACATGTGCACTTAGGTCTCTCCAACCCGGCTGCATTGCACAGCAGAGTTGGAGAAACTGCACAGACTCAAGTGCCTGAGCATAGCATCAAACCAGCCCGTTCAGTCTAATCCCTGCGCTGCTCTCATGGAATGAGAGCAGCACGGGGATTGCTCAGGCACTTGAGTCTGTGATGCACAGACTCAAGTGCCTGAGCATAGCATCAAACCAGCCCGTTCGGTCTAATCCCTGCGCTGCTCTCATGGAATGAGAGCAGCACGGGGATTGCACAGGGAGTCTGTGATGACGTCCCACGGGCTGCTGGGACCAGGAAGACGAGGCGCGACATGGGAGGCGGCCGGCACCTTCAGGTAAGTCTCTTTTTTATTATTATTACATTTCCCCCGGGCTCTCCCCAGCGCCCCCTCCACCCGCTCCACCACTGTTTGTTTGTAGCTTCCACCATAGCTTCCACCACTGCAGTCTACTCTGAATAATTTTTTTCTGCACAAGAGGTGGTTTAGGTCGCTGCATGTTGTGATGAAAGGCCTATGCATGGCTTTGGGAAGCTTTGCTGCATTGCCCGTGTACATTTCAGGTTAGTCCTATGAATTTTTCACCCAGTGTGCTTGAGAATCATGCTAGCCAACTGATGGTTCCCTTGTTTAATTACTGAGACATAGCGTTTGGCTCTGTTGTTGAGGGGAGCATCAAATTCCACTCGTCTTTGAGAGGGTGATCATCTTCCCTCAAACCTAGGCTATGAGAGACTGACAGTTTAATTTATATTCTTGGTTATATGTCTTTTTACCTATACCCATATGGAAGTACTGCCTATCGGCTCTCACCATGTAGACTCTGTTCAGTCTCCCCTAATTGAGGTTCCTGACCATCATCATGTCTGGGACATGGTGGAGGTCAACGCGAGTGTGAACAAGTCAATATTGAGGCCCACTGGACTCCACATAGGCTTGTACCTCAAGATGGTGGCCTGCTTTGTGTAAGGCTGCCTGGGAGCCATGTCGAACCTGGGAGCCTGCACATACACTGATTGCGTCTCAGAAACAATTTGGCTCTGTAAGTGGAGGGGGTAGCCCACTAGCCCCTAGCATTAACAGGAGTTCCTCCTCTATGATGAAACCAGACCTTTCTGCCTCAAACTACATTGTTTTAGCATATAGCCTACTTCAATCAGTCAATCAAGACGGATTTGTAAAGTGCTGCTTTTCACCCAGGAGGGCATCCAGGCGCTGGGGATTTTTGCTGCTGGGTGGGGTTAGTCGAACAGCCATGTCTACAGCTCCTTCCTGGAGTCCTGTAGGGAGGGGGAGGTCTGGAGGTGGTGGGGGAGGCTATTCCAGGATTTGGCGGTTAGATAGGAGAAGGAGCATCCGCCACTCTTGCTTTGGTGGATGCGGGGGTGGGTGGGCGAGTGAAAGAGAGGCAGGGGGCTGGTGGTAATTCAGAATTTGATTGATGTAAGTCAGTCCCTGATTGTGCAGGGCTGGTGTGCATGAGCATCTTGAACTGGCACCTCTTGTGGATGGGGAGACAGTGGAGTTTCTCGAGGTGTAGGGTGGTGTGGGCCCATCTCGGGAGATCGAGGACAAGTCTGGCGGCTGAGTTCTGTATGGTTTGTAGTCTCTTTAGTAGGTGTGAAGTGATTCCCTCCTAGAGAGTGTTGCCGTAGTCTAGGTGGCTGGTGACGAGGACCCGGGTTACGGTGTGTGTGGTGCTGGCTGGGAGCCATTTGAATATTTTCCTGAGCATTCGGAGAATGAGGAAGCAGGCTGAGGATACTGTGTTGATCTGGCTTCTCATGGTTAGTTTACTGTCCAGTATGATGCCAAGATTCCTGGCGTGTTGAGTGGAAGAGGGTCCCAGTTCCACAGGCCACCAGGAGTCATTCCACTGGGCTGTGTTGTTTCCGAAGATGAGTACCTCCGTCTTGTCGGTGCGGAGTTTGAGGCAGTTAGTCCGCTTCCAGTGGGTGACGCTGGTCAGGCATAAGTGAAAGTTAGTCTTGGTGGTGGAGGGGTGAGAGGATGAGCTGGGTGTCGTCGGCGTATGATATGATGTTTAATTCATGGGTCCTGACAATTTTTGCCAGAGGGGTCATCTAGGCATCAAACAGGGTGGGGCTGAGAGAGGACCCTTGGGGAAAGCTGCAGATGATGTTCTTGAGTTCCAAAGTGTACACTAGAAGGCAGATGCTCCGGGTTCTTTGGGGTGGAAGGATGTGATCCATTTGAGGGAGTCCTCTTGAATCCGTATCTGATGGAGCCTATTTAGAAGGGTGTGGTGCAACTCAGTGTTGAAAGCTGCCGAGAGGTGGAGGAGGATTAGAGCAGCAATTTCTCCCCAGTCTAGGAGAGACTTGATACTTGAAGACAGAACTCATTTGACCTGAGGAAGTTCAGACCCACTCAGGAGGGGCAAAGCTACATGACCTGGACATGAAGTGATCATGGTAAGAACATGCATCTCATGATGGAGTTAAGGGAACTCAAAAGTAGCAGATCATTTGATTGGCCAGCCCTGTCCATGAGAAATGATAAGTAATGGCCCCGTTGCCCAGTGACTGGTTGCATGTTTGATTTTGAACCCAAGAATGATCAGTACTTTATTGCATACAAGAAGACAATACAAGATGCATATGTAGAATTTCTGCATGTTGTGACTCTTCTACTCAGGCTAGGACTTAAGGTCTAATTTAAAATTGAGCAGACGGGTTACTCTGTCACAAACGTGATGGATTCTCATCTGCCTTATTACAAGTACCATAAAATATAATGCACTTGTAATAAGACAGGAAGGATTTCTGTCACGTTTGTGATGCAGTAGCCTGTTCCCCAATCTCTAAATCAGGCCATGAGTCTGGACAAGATTGTGGCACAACTGTTGACATGAGCTGAGAGGAAGACGTGCTATCTGTAGAGGCTGATGCAACAAGGAGTGACCGAGCTCCAGTCAATACCAGCACCAACTGCCTAAGAGAACCTATGAGGGTAGGCAATGGTCTGCGTCTTTACGGAAGGCACAAATCACCCCCAAGCTAGCTGCCCAGCAAATGAGGCCTACAGCATGATGACATCTGGGTCCAGATAAAGTTGTGTTGCCTTCAAATATAGACATAGGAAGCCTGCTTCATCCTTGGCTCTCCCTATTCTATGCACCTATCTACATGGAGATTTGAAAACTGCAGACATTCTCACTATGGAGGTCTCTTGGGTAAAAGTGCAAGAAGGAGAAAGACACTTAAAGAATTTCACAGCAAAAATATGTCTTTGTTACTTTGTAACAAGATCACTAACTTACTTCCAACTTCCATAACTAAGCTTTTTCCACCTTGAGCAATGGAGAAAGCCAGTGATATTCTAAAAATCTGAATTTTACCAACCTTTTCCATAAGTAACTATGTATTTAATGAGTCTTCCAGAGTGTGATTGAAAGCTTTTAGAATCTCGGCGGTGAAACTGCTGTCAAAATTAGCTCGATGTATGGGAACTTTGCTTTTATGTGGGAGGCTAAGGCTTGTGGGATAGCTTTTTCCAGAGTCTAGTGACGGTCTTAAAGGTTTTATTAGCAGTACTAAACAGCACAAAGTAGCCATTAATGGAGAAGGGGATTAAACAGTGACTAAACCAGGTCATAAGAATAGGGTGTCCAACGTTAAGCATATTCTTAGATTTGAAATCAAATGAATTGTATGCCCAGCAGAGTGTGAGGGACCAATAAACCCTTAATAAAATGTTGTATGCCCTCGTATTTTGTAGCAGAATACTTGAGTGTTGACAGGACTTATTTTCAACCCAGATATTAAAATCAACTAAAGCGATCAGTTTGTGAGATAGAGTGGAACAACGCATTGCCGATTCATCCAGGCAAGAAAAAAATGTTAACTGAAGTATTGGTGTGGGAGGTGACCATGCTCTGAGGCGGAACCTGAATATGAAGCTCAAGTCGCCACAGGGGTCTTGGGGGGGCTTGTTTGTATTCTTCTACTAGAAAATTGTGACCTCGACTGGTGCGTTCCGGAAAACAGGCCAACTCAGCCACGTACCACCCAATGGACATCAAGAGTGAACTGACACCTTTACCAGTGGCCATCCCCAATCCTGAGCCCAGGGGTTTATGAACTCATGTTCCAATGATGGATGCCAGCGCCAGTGACCAGATAGTGGATCACCCCCTAAGCAGACATCTCCAGTAGGCCCATAAGAGGCTGTTTTGTTTGTCAGTGAAAAGGGCGGGCACGTTGCTCTTTGGGTGGGGGGATCCATTGAGTCAGATTTTGGACCTTCACTGCAGGTGCATTGATACATTCCTGAGAATATTCAGCCCTCACTGGAACTGATGAGGGCTGAAATGCCAGAAACCGGTCCTAGGATGCTTGTTTCCGGTCCAGGGAAGACATGGCTTGGCAGTTCGGGCTGGACTGTTCCCATGAGGCACAGGGTCAGACTGATTTGCATATGGCCATGTCTGAACTGGGGTGGTGGAGTGAGCTAAAGAATGATGATGGATTAAACCCAGATCAGTTGACTGGGGGTGAGTGTTTGATTGGCTCAAACGTTCCGTCCATCATCCCCTTTTGTATCGCTTTGGTCGCCCTAAGTTGGCGGGGGTATGCCCAGACGTGGGTCCCTTGCTCACTTTGCCACTGGATTCAAGCAAGCCTGGCTGATGACGGCTGAAATGCCAGAAACCGGTCCTAGGATGCTTGTTTCCGGTCCAGGGAAGACATGGCTTGGCAGTTCGGCTGGACTGTTCCCATGAGGCACAGGGTCAGACTGATTTGCATATGGCCATGTCTGAACTGGGGTGGTGGAGTGAGCTAAAGAATGATGATGGATTAAACCCAGATCAGTTGACTGGGGGTGAGTGTTTGATTGGCTCAAACGTTCCGTCCATCATCCCCTTTTGTATCGCTCACTGGAACCATATCACTGCAACTGAAACCCCAAACAGTTACATTTAACCTTTGCTTCCCTTAGAAGTGATCTGCTTTTCAAGTAACCCCGTTAGCTTTGGCTCTAGTTGGACTGTAAGGCGCTCGAGCAATTACATTTTTTCCCATAGACTAAGGAAGGCCAGAGGGCCCTGGGTTGAACTGATTCTATAATTTAAAGATAGGGAGATAGATTAAAGTTTGGAGTGTGTTTTCTTGTCCAGAAGGTGCACGGCCCTTCTGATTTTCATTGTGTATTGTAAATCCAATTCCAGTTCCAAGAGACCTGTGGTATCCTTGTAGAAAAGAGAACTGATGTGGAATCAAAAACCGTGCAAGGAATGAACTCCCTAGAGTAAATTATAGTTCATCCCCATCATTTCCAATGGTAATGTGGCCATATGTAATGTTTCTATTAGTAAACTAGCTCTTCCTTCAGGGTGGTGTCCTAGTGCTGCCTTAGCATAATATCAGTCCTCCTGGCGCTTCGTTTGTTGTCAGATCAAGGCTTGCTGAAGCACAGCAAATTCATCTTACAAAAGACTGAAAGGGAAGAAAGACTATACACGCATGTTTCTGGCAGTTCTTAGGAAAGCGGGAAAGCCTCTTAATGACCGAAGTATCCTGTTGCTGTGTTGATTCTTTTGAATCTCCACAAACAACTTTCATTTCACGCTATTTTAACCGTCTATGCATAAAGCGACCGAAACAAACAACTCTTGCCGCCCATCGTACCTCGAATCATGTCATTTAGCGCGATCAGCTAATACGTCCGCTCAGTGAGCACGAGGGCACCTCTTATCGAACTGATAAATGAGCACCGACTTGCTAAACTTGAATGCTGTTTATTACCGCTTTATCTCTTTCCCCATATCGCATGGTAAATCACTATCAGTGAAGCTACTGGTCTGCTGACGGACTGCAGAATCTAGTCTCTGTAGTGTGTATGTACGTGTATATGTGTGCGTATATATGCAGGGCCGGCTTTAGCACTGGCGCCGCACTGTGCGAAAATCTTTTTTGCCCCCCCCCCTTGGCTTTCCTCACTACCACCCGCTAAAGTGCCCCTCATCTCTCCATAGCCCCTCTCTCCCATGCATTTAATTTGTTTTAAATAAATGGTAAAGGCTGGCTTTGCTAATCCACTCAGCTATCCACATAAAATACTGAGCTGTTCTTTGCAGCAGGCATATTAACCCTCTGCGCTACTTTATGGCGAGTCAAAACTGCCATTAGACAAAACTCCGTTCTCTCTCTCTAGTAGGAACATTAATCACAAGAGTTATTGTGACATTTTTTTTGCTGCCTTAAAGCTGAACCCATAACAAACTCTGTGGCAGGTGCTTTTATATCTTAAGTTATTGTAAAAATACAGCCCTCCTCCTGAGGACTGTGCCCCCCCTGAGGTCAGCGCCCAGTGCAGTCGCACCCGTCGCACCACCCTAAAGCCACCCTAAAGCCGGCCCTGTATATTTGATATTCACTGAAAAAAATGTTAGTGACTTTATAGGTAGGTGAAACGTAACGTTTTAAGCTCTAAAAAAAACCTCTGAAATTCACCAGTTATACTCAACTGAAGTAACTATAATTCGCACCCCGTCGTCCGCAGTGTTGTCTTAAATGTCATTTCAAATGTCATCAGTGATGTAATCAATGATGTCATAGGACATGACATGAGTGATGTAATATGTGAGGTCATAAGCAGTGCATGATAAGGGCGCGAGTTATAATTACTTTAGTAGCAAACAAAAAAATCAATTTCCTATGGAAACGTGGTGCTAACTATACAGTGGCAGCCGGTAAGTTTAGGAGGTAGGGGGACAAAAGGGACCCAAATACACGCACGCTTGCACCATACATTAGTTTTTAAAAAACACAACACTTACCTGCAGCTCTGTGTTTTAAGGATTCGGACTGCTGCCTTCCCTAATGGGCTGACCTAAGGTCAGCCAGTGAGGGAAGGCAGCAGTCCCAACGTCATCACAGAATGGGATGGGGTCAGTGAGACTGCTGACCCCACCCCACTATGTGATGAAGTGTCACTGATTGACACTTGACCCTGGACTCTTCAGGGTTGACCTAAGGTCAACACAATGAGATGATGGACGGAGCGCTGCAACTTTTCAGACAATCATCCCCAGTCACAGATCTGGGTTGAATCCATAATCATTCTTTAGCTCACTTCGCCTCCTCAGTTCAGACCCAGCTATATGCAAATCAGTCTTGACCCTGTGCCTCATGGGAACAGTCCAGCCCAAACTGCCAAGCCAGGTCTTCCCTGAACCGGAAACAAGCATCCTGGGACCGGTTTCGGGGTAACACCCCTCATCAGCCAGGCTAGCTTGAATCCAGTGGCAAAGTGAGCAAGGGACCCACGTCTGGGCATACCCTGCCAAATTAGGGTGAATAAAGCAAACACAAGGAGATAATGGACGGAGCACTGCAACTTTTCAGACACCTCCCCCAGTCACAGATCTGGGTTTAATCCATCATCATTCTTTAGCTCACTTCGCCACCCCAGTTCAGACCCAGCTATATGCAAATCAGTCTTGACCCTGTGCCTCATGCCACTGGATTCAAGCTATCCTGGCTGATATGGGGTGAAACCCCGAAACTGGTCCTAGGATGCTTGTTTCCAGTCCAGGGAGGACCTGGCCTGGCAGTTCGGGCTGGACTGTTCCCATTGGGCGCAGGGTCAAGACTGATTTGCATATGGCTGGGTTCAAACTGGAATGGCATGGGGAGCAAAAAAACGATGGATTTAGGCCCAGATCGCTGTACTGGGGTGAATGTATGACATTGTTCTGCATTCTGTCCATCAATTGTTCTTTTTGCATTTGTCACCCCGAGTGGGACGGGTTAGCCCAGACGTGGGTCCCGTGCTCTCCATGCCACTGGAGTTAATTGTTCTTTTTGCATCTGACCTAAGGTCAGCCAATGAGGGAAGGCAGCAGTCCCAACGTCATCACAGAATTGGATGGGGTCAGTGAGACTGCTGACCGCACCCCACTCTGTGATGAAGTGTCTCTGATTGACACTCGACCCTGGACGCTTCAGGGCTTAAAACTGAAGCGTCCAGGTGCAATGCAAACAGTGACGCTACCACTCGTCACTGATGTGAGGGCTCAGGAACCTCTGCTGAGCTGAGAAGGTCACACCCACAGGAGCTGTGACTTCCTCAGCCCAGCAAAGTTCAGCTCAGGCAGCCAGTGCCTGCGCATTTAGCGCATGCCTGGCTCCAGGCTGCCTGACCTGAAAATAAACAGTGGCTGTCAGGCTGAACTTTGACAGCCACTGTTCGTGAGGGTCAAAAGGTGGGGGGGTTGTGGCCCCTCAGCCCCAATGGACCGGCTGTAGCTGTAACTATAACTATAACTACCCAGTGGTGACTGTCAGTGGGTAATATATAAAAACAACAAATTTACAACAATATTTAATAGCCACTGGGTTATTTATTTTTTTCACAATAAATGTTATTGATTTTTGACAATATAATCAGGCTTGCGCAAGCTGCATACTTGTATAAAACAGTACAGGGTAAGTACCCGTTAACCAATCAGAAACAAAGGAAAACGAAAATGGCACAGACTTTCCCTGTTCGCCTCTCCAACCAAATGTGTCTCTGAAAGAGCCCACATCTAGACAGGTTCATGGATCCCACAATTTACAATAACAGCTGCTCTGGGAAAGGAAGGAGGCTGTGAACTGACAGCGGGGACTGGGAGCTGCAGTGACAATAATACGGGGACCTACACATTAACGAGCAAAGGACATGGCTCGTGGGTCAGGCAGGCGTTCAGATTTTTGATGTTTTTAAATGTTACCATGAAGCAAATTGGAATGTATTCTACTTTCGTCAGACTCTATGACCTTTGAACATAATGACTAGCCTTGAGAAAGCCCTGGCTCAACTTGCCACATAGGGCGAAACACGTGTCGGCTGTCCCCTTTTCTTAAAAACTTTCCATAAAATATGACAAAAAAGAGTGAAATGGATCTACAAAGTGGTGAATGAAAATAAAATATCTACTTTCACTCAAACCCACTTGGACTATTGTGTTGTGTCATAAAAAGGAATTACCCTAATGGATAAAACAGACCGTTTGAAGGGAGGAACATATGCTTACACCCTCACTCCTACTTGTTAATATGAGGCTGAAAGGTCCAGAGCCTTGAGCAACGTTCCTCCAGCACTTTTAGGAATCCATATCCAGCACCAGGATCTCTGGACCGTTCGTTTTCCTTTGAATCACAGGGTAAGTACCCGTTAACCAATCAGAAACAAAAGAAAACGAAAATGGCACAGACTTTCCCTGTTCGCCCCTCCAACCAAATGTGTCCCTGAAAGAGCCCACATCTAGACAGGTTCATGAATCCCACAATTTACTATCATGTTATGGCTTCATATGTTTGTATTTCCATATCTGACTGAGCTTCAACAGAGTCCAGAGGAGCCAGGGCTATGACTCTATAATCGACCCAACTCTGCCCTATTTTTGTGTGTTTTTGCGGGCAGCCCCTAGCCTGGAATACTGCAATCTCGAGACCATACAGTGATCCATACCTTTTTTCCACACCCCCACTGAAGGTCGGGAGTCCACTTCCACATTCTGGCAATGTACCTCTTTGCGAGTGTGAGTCCAAGAAATAAAAGGTGTCGCTTGTAGCAGTTCCCTCCCACTCCATCTGTGCAGTGAAGGATGAGCAACTTAGGGTCATATGGGATCTCTCAAGAGAGAACCTCCGCCAAGCTAGATGTCACTCCATGCCAAAAGCGTTGCAGCTTCTCACAACTCCACTGTGTGGAGAAAGGTACCCTCCTCCCTCTTACATCGAAGACAGGTGGGTATCCAATGATGCCAATACTTCATAACCGGTGTCTGGTATAGTATGCTCTATCAAGTATTTGAATTGAATCAAACGTAGACTGGAGGGGATGGCTGCCTCACGGGGGGCCCCCTAGGGCTTCCGTCCAATACACATCATCAAACTCATCTATGTTGCCCTGCCATGTCTTCCGGAGGGTGGGTAGGGTTGTGGGACTGTTTCTGATAAATGTTTGATATATTTGTGTGATTTTATGATTGCCTGGATCTCCCTTTAATAGTTTGCCTTCCAATGGGATGAATTCTGGTAAGAGCTGTATGCCTCGCAACGAGGGGGAGATGGCGTGATGAAACTGTAGATATTTATAAAACTGGCTTTGATGAAGCTCATACCCTTCCTGTAGGTCTTGGAACGATTTCAACAATACGCCCCGCATAACATCACCTAGAGTAATTATCCCTATGTTGTCCTATCTATAGAACTTACTCAATGAGGCCACCTGTTTAAGGAAAATACCCCGTCATAAGGGAGTTTCCCACGTCAATCTACCCCACCACCCCAACTACTGGAGAGAGCGCATTCAGACCCGTATGACAACCTGCTTCGCATGGGGGAGGAAGCTCAGTCCCCTGCCACTGTAGAGGAGGCCGAGGAGTGGGACGCCCATCTCTCCACTGCCAGTGATGGATCATCTTGGGAACACTGCTACCAATCATTGATGACCAATAGATGGGAGGTAAAATAGTATGACTGAACATCAGCCCCTGCAATACGTGGATTTCTAACATGTTTGAAGAGCGATACGTGCCGCTTCTCCACTCCACAAGAATTGATTTAAAACATAATTCATCTGTTGAAACCTGGATGCTGGGATAATGTGAGGAAAGTTCTGGAGCTGATAAAGCATTAGGGGAGCAAGACCATCTTATAGATAGCCGATCTGCTGAGACGGGATAATGGCAATCAAAACCAGGGCTTCACCTCCTCTTTAACCCAGGACAAAAGAAGGTTAATGTTGCAGGCCCATGAGAAAGTGGAATCTGCGGAGAGGAATTTCCCTAAATATTTGAACCCAGTAGTGGCCAGTGTTAACTGAGGGGCCTACCCCATATCTCCTGTGGCTCCAACGAGTAGGAATACCACTGATTTCTCAATATTCATATACAACCCAGATGTCTCACCAAAAATCTGCATTATCTATAGAATGCGGGCCCTGAAGTTTCGGGATTACTAAGAAAAAATAAAACGTAATCTGCATATAATGCAATCCTATCAGAAACTGTGGCTGACCATTCAAAGCCTCTCACCTGGGCGTCTACTCTCACTCATGCGGCCAAGGGCTCCATGGCCAGGGCGAATAACAGAGGGGGCAATGGGCACCCCTGCCTTGTGCCCCATGGAATCTGAAAAGGAGCTGAGACCGTACCCGCCACTCGGACTGAGGCAGTCAAATCTGTGTAGAGAAGGAAAATGTAAGCTAAATACCAGGGGCCAAAATTAAGATGACGAAGAGGAGCAAATAAGTATGCCCAGCTGACTGAGTCAAAAGCATTGCCTGTGTCAGCCAGCAAGACCACTGCAGGCCCCTCCAAGTGGTCAGACATGGCCATGGCATTACTAACATGCCAAATATTGTGGCGTGTGGCTCTTTGTGGCATAAAGCCTGCTTGGTCTGGGTGAACAAGGTCATTCATATAGCGCATTAATCTGTTGGACAGTATTTTAGCGAGGAGTTTTATCTCTACATTGAGGAGAGAGATTGGGCGATACAGGGAATGATATTTGGGAGGGCGACCTGGCTTAAGGAAGACCACGATCTCAGAGTGTCTCCAATCTGGCGGAAGCACTGATTCTTTCAGCGCCGAGTGGATGAATCCTAATAAATGTTTCCCTAGTTGCGGCATATAAGGCTTCGGAAAGTCACTAGGAAAGCCATTTAGCCCTGGGGCCTTCCACATTTTCATCTCCGCCAGGGCCATGGATAATTCCTCCTCAGTAATTATTTCATCTAATGTGGCACGGGCCGTATCTGACAAGGATCGGGCGGGCAGGGCCTTTATAAACTCTAGGATCTGGTCCATATCTTATGTGTCCCTATGAGTGTATAAATTGCCGTAGAAGGTGGCAAAGCTGTGGGCCACCGCCTTTGGGTTAGATAATAGCACTCCATCGGCATCACGCACCACTGGGACTGGGGAGGCCATGCGCGAGGCCTGGAAGAGCCTATGTAGCATCCTACTCGATTTGTCCCCCCACTGGTATATGTGGTTCTATGCAGCTAGCCATGCTAATTTAGCGTCATGGAGGAGCAGCTGCTGATACTGCTGCTGAGTGAGGTGTAAGTGTTGCTGTGCGGCAGCGCCAACTATCTGATGGCTACTATCGTCCATAGCTTGCATCTGAGCCTCTAGGGGCTCTAATGTGTGAGTCTTGACCTTACACTCACCTGTACAATAACTAATATCTACCCCTTGCAATGCTGGTTTAAGGGCTTCCCATAGTATTATGTTGGAGGGTGCTGTTGGAATATTGATGGAAAAATAATCGGTAATAGATCTATATAGGAACGCTTTATATGACGGGTCTGCAAGTGCCATGGCGACATGCGCCATCGGAATGAAGGGCGCTCCCGGCCAACATGAAGCCTAAGAGCTACCTGGAGAGTGGTCAGACAAACCTCTTGGCAGGATATCAACATGTGACACTATGTGCATAGCTAGTGGGGCTCAATAGGTAATCAAGCCTTGTAAATGTGCCATGGACTGTCGAAAAGTATATGTAGACTGCTTCGTTTGGGTGATATGCCGCCACATGTCAGTCCAGCGCAAGGCGGTCACTAGTGAGTGTAA
The DNA here is from genome assembly GCA_963921515.1 of Calotriton arnoldi. NCBI lineage: Eukaryota > Metazoa > Chordata > Amphibia > Caudata > Salamandridae > Calotriton > Calotriton arnoldi. Next base: position 3,172,492 of record CAWUFW010001019.1, on the reverse strand, counting down.
CCTGGATGACCCTCTCTCTACCTCTCCCCCCCAGCATGCCATCTGTCCACCTCTGGGTTGAGCACATCATTCCAGGCACCACCCTTAATGGAGAGGCCCACTGGCATTTTCCCCCCATATACCAATAAATTTGTCCACAAAAACCTGCCCCAGTGGTGGAGGAGTGTATATACTCCCTAATATGAGTGATTCCCCATAACGTGTACCGGTCACAGTGACATATCGACCATAGTCATCTGTCCATATTCAATTGGGTTGAACCTGGAACTGGTGATGAATTAGTATGTCAGCTCCCCTCAGCCCCTAGAGAACCCAGAATGAAACAGCTGTGTGTATCCGAAGCGAGCCAAGTACCATAAGTGGTGTGTCTCCTGCAAAAGGAGGATGTCAGCTCCTAGTCTCTTTGCCTGTTTCAACACAGCGCTGCGTTTAATTTTGTCAAGAACACCCCAGACATTCCATGTAAGAATTCGTTTGTGGCCCGCAGGGCCATCACCCCCCATGTCTAACATTAATAAGTATGGTAGACATCTCCATGGGCTCGGGCACACAGATCTCCGGGGAGACTTGTACCAAATCTGTGCTGTGTAACATTGGACAACACAAGAAAACTAACTTGTTACTCCCACCCCAATACTTCAGAGAACAGAAGTATCTGTTGTGGAAGAGTAACCCCCGACCCCAACGGGGGCTCGGGGGGGGGGGGAAATCACCAATATAGACCTTTGTCCTACACCCAACTTAATGTCTGTACAAGAGAACTACAACCGTGGTACTCTAGGAATGGAGTCTAATATACTTGTCCACGTTATAGATATAAATGGAAAATCACCACCACTTTGAAATCACCCATAAACATAGTTGTTTGTGCCATCTTTACAGTCCATGAGAGCTGCTAGTGATCCTCAGCTGGACGCCAGCCTCGCCAGGATGATCGAGAGCGATCACGCTGCTTCATTGTGGACTTTTTGGGAGGGTTGCATTGCTCACTCATGTATGTGTCGGACTCCATCCGTGGCAGAGTGCAAGGTTTCATTGACACAGTTTCGTATGTCCAAGTGGAAACCTCTTCGGGCGTATCAAAAAACAAAGTCGGTGAATTGAAGCCATTCTTAAGCGTGCTGGATATAGCAACATGTACGGTATTTTGAGCTCCCGTAATTTCTGTTTTGCTGCCAGAAAGGATTGATGTTGCGTCGTTGCTGCTGCACCATCGTCAACATTTGACACTCCGGTCTCTGCTTCAGTGATCCGATCTACTGCATTTCGAAGATCCTGATGCAGCAGAGTGACCTCAGAGCCAACCACCCAATCTTGGCATCTAGCATATCTCTAGACTGCGAAATGGCTGTCCAGCAATGCTGCGTTGTCCGGGGTGGCCACCTGCTACATTTGGATCCATAGCTGCGGCTCTGGCACTGGCAAATTTATCGATGGTGCTTTGCTTGATCACCGAACCAGTGGGTCTGTCTTTAGTCATGTCGAATCAGCTAGAATTCCAGTCTTCTGTGGAGCAATATCGGCGGCAGGCAATGTTCGACCCGTCAGTCCCCCTTTCTGGACTCCAAGGGGTGGCACGAGTGGTCAGTAACTTCAAGACAAGAGCCCGGTGGACACAATGGGACAAACGCAGCTAGTCCCTGCCCGCAGGCCGCACCATGACCTGGCATGACCACTTCCGCAGCCAAGGGACCCGCTGCAGGGTAGGTTCACCTATAGGGAAATCAACACCAATAGCTAACAGCCTTCGTTTGGGCATTATATGCTAGTCTCTCCCAGGCCAGATGGTTTAACAGTGTATGGACCTTCCGCCAGTGACCATGGGGGCCTGTCTGCTCTCTCTGTCCTATTTGTAGCGTGAAGTAAAGCCAATCTTTAGGGGCTCCACAGGGTGTCGTACTTGTAACAGCCTGGATTATTGGGAGACAGATCGTCTCGCTTCAACAGCTGGGCCCTCTCCTCAGCTCCCCAAAGCATGTCCTCTGAGCCTTAATGCTGAAATATGGGGCGGGGGGGTATATTGTCCATGTGTGGTCTGAAGCCCAGGACAACCTCACGGCCCAGATCAAGGCGGCTTCAAAGGCATCCCCCTCCACCTGGGGGACCCAGACCCGTCGGGCCTGTTTCCATCTGCTCCACAGGGCCACTTTCAGATCTCAGCCCCCAGCAATAATGCCATGTCACAGGGCAACAGGTGCTAATGGTCTTGGTGCAGGCTGCTCCCCAACCGGGGGCCCGACCACTCCCCTCGCACTCACCACTGCAGGCGAGGTTGGTTGAGCCACAGCAGCGTCAGCCTCCACCACGTCCATACCGCGTCTCATTCAGCGCCGGGCAGCCCACCATGGTGCAGGGAACCTCGCCTCCAGCTACCTGGATCGTCAGGGGGGCACTGCGGCAGGGGCCAGGCCCCGCAACGTCGCCTTCGGCCCAACCGCAGGTCGACGTTGTAGCCCGGCCCAGGCTCCTTCTGATCTCCTTGCAGGCTTCGTGGCAGAGCCCCGTGCGCCGCCTGGTAGAGTGCGACGCTGAGCTCCGGGGGCCTCCTGGGCCTGCAGATAGTCGTGCGATCACCGGCTGTACTGTAGCTCTACGGCACGATGACGGATCTCCTGAGAAGACGACAGCCTGTGCAGGGAGTGCAGGTAGACACATGGCGAGCCCCCTGCAGGGGGCAGAGTATGCGGTAGGAGTGGGACTGGGCCCCCCTGATCCTCCTCCCCCTTTCAGATCAGAAGAAGGGGAGGTGATAATTGAGTGGGGTACAAGAACCTTGCTTGGCCTGTACGTTGAACTGCAGCAGCCTTGTGTACCCTTGGAGCCTAGTGTTACCCCGCTGGTCTCCTGAGCAAGCCTGAGCCAGACCCCTAAACAGTTCAGTGCTGTTTGTGTCTGGTCTTTCACCTGCGGTGTGGACTGGCTTACCTCCTCACACTACGTATGCTCCAGAATGGTGGCTGTGCCTTGTAAAAGACCCGGGGGGGGTTTGATGTTTGATGCTGCGCGCCCGGCCTCGGGCGATATTCCTTCGTCAATGGTGGCTGTATCCTGGGGTGAACACCTTGATTTCATTGCCTGTGACCTGGTTTGGAACCGCTGGAGCCCCTGTGGACCCTACAAAGAGGTATACAGTTGGCTGCGGATGCTGTAGTGTGGCCTTGCCCGGCGTACTGGGAGTGCGAGATGAGACACGTGCCTACCTAGCATGACTGGATGCAGTGGTTCTGGAGGACTGCACTGTGATTGCATTTGTCTCAGAGTCCCCTGGTGTGGTTTGGCCGGTATTGCAGTCTCTGTGGATTGTTGCGGACTGGAACGCTAGCCGGTGGATCGGTGGTGTCACATCATGGGCAAGGATAAGGCTGCGCGTCCTACGCAGCAAACAAAAATAGATCAATACACTGCTCCACATACTAGCAGGGGTCAGCAGGCAATGGAGGGATCACAACCTACAAATGTTCCGGAACCCACGGGTTCTTAGATATTGGCAGCCATTGAGGCATCAGGCCTGGCGGTGCAGGCTAAAGTGGAGGCGATAGCCATAGATGTGAACCTGTTAAGGGCGGATCTACGTAAGGTGGCTGAACGTTCCACCGAGACGGAGAGCCAAGTAACCTAACTCAGGAAGGAGGTCACTCAGTTGAAGATGATGGGCGCACTTGAGGTCCTTTTATGCAAAATGGAAGCTAGGATGGAAGACGTGGAGGGGAGATCATGTAGGTGCAACCTCCGCTTTGTTGGGTTCTTGAGGGAGCTAAGGGGGGGGGGAGGGCCTGAAGTCTTTCTGCAAGAATGGATCGAGTCGACGCTCTCAACTGCCAAGCTATTCAACTTCTTCACTGTGGAAAGGTTGCATCGATCGCTGGCCCTTCCGCGCAGCCTGGAGCTCCCCCCTCACAATTATCGCTAAGTTTCTGAACTATAGAGATAAAATCCTACAGACGGTCCGGAAGCAGAGGGACCCGAAATTTCGTAATGTGATAATCTGTATTTTCCCAGACTATACTAGAGCAGTACAATTGCAGAGGCAGTCTTTCCGTGCTGAAGGTGATTTATGATGGCAGCACCTTCTTCACGACACTGGAGGAAACGTGGGATTTGCTGGAGATACGATGTGGGGCGGATTCGGGAGTCAGCTGCGGTGCAGATACGAGACGCTGCAAGGACTGGAAGTCTCTGGTGACACAGCCACAGAAGCGTAGCAGGTGGAGGAGAAGGACACGATCGGGCGCAAGAGTAGTGGTGAGGACAGGTGGCACCTTCTCTTTGGAGTCGCAGCAGCAGGAGAGGGCAGAGGCCAGGGCGCTAGTTTAAACGGTCACATCGGCGACGTCTTCTAGTGCTGGCTTGGAGATGTAGGAGGAGACCGATAGTACATTATTGGGCCCTGCAGGGGTCTGAGTAGTGTGATGATTGTGACATTGCACTTCACTCTGTGTTCCAAATGGAACTTCTCTAGCCATGACATCATTGTTAGTTGTAGAATCCCAATGATAATGAGATTCTGTCGCTGGCAGTTAGATGCGAGCAGTTGATGGCTGGGGTGAATAAATTGGACCTGTGTCTTACCTGAAGTGTTCCTGAGTCTTCTTTATGTGGAGAACACCACATTTACTTGGCGACGAGCGTGGTCTCACCCCAACATCGGAAGAAGCCTCTCTCCGTCTCATCACTTTCGTAAGTAGAGAAGTAGTGCCCTACACTTCTCCAGCGGCAGTACGACTGCGGATTAAATAGGTGTTGAGAAGCTTCCCCGTGCTTCTCCAGCGGCAGAAAAGTAAAGTGGTGAGGTGTCGTAAATTCCCTCACTCTTGTGCCGGTGAGGAGTTTGGAGGGAGGGGCGAAGAGTGAAACGCGCTCGCGTTTCAGTTACGTGAGCAGGCCTCTACCCAGCGTGAGTGAGGCTTGGAACGCATTTTGCGTGTCAGCTGACGAGACTGTTTACGTCGTTACGGCGAGATGGCCATCTTAAAATGGGAAGTTACCCAGAGGATTTACCAGGAGTAACGGTCTTGTACAGTAGCCAGCACGAACAATAAAAAAAAAAAAAAACTTTCACGTTCTTCGTTGCTGCCGCTCCGCAGGCTCTGGGTGTCTATAAAATCAGCAAGGAAAGCAGGGAGTTTCGCATTTGGTGTTGCCTAGCAACAATGAGAGGAGCGTTTTAAGACACGCGGCGAAAAGCTGTGCAAGTCCGGGAAAAGAAAATTTGTTTCAAATTAAAGATCTTCGGTGATTGGCACACCTCTGTTTATTGTGTGGCAGTCACAGTTCATGTGTTGATTCAACGGTGTTTAACACACCGTTAATGTGTTGATTCAACGGTGATTAACACACCTTAAGTTCGTTTTTCGACTTCAAAAGTAATTGATGGTTGGCATACCTCTGGTAATGTGTTGATTCAACGGTGATTAACACACCTCAAGTTCGTGTTTCGACTCCAAAAGTCTTTGATGGTTGGCACACCTCTAGAAATCAGTATTGACAGATACAGTCAATGTTTTGATTGGACGGTAATTAACACACCTCATTAACGTGTTTAGGAAGTTAAGGGAAAATAGTGAAGGCATGTTTAGTACATTGGGACTCTGATTGGCTATTGGTAGTCTGTGTTTTTTTTTTTTTTTGTTTTTTTGTTCTTTGAGGAAGAGAGTTACTAGCATAATTACTATGCAGAACGTCACACAACCACCGTTTTTTTTAACAAGTCCAGGTGAACCCACGGTAAAGTGGATGAAGTGGAAGAAAATTTTCACTAACTACGCAAGAGTTTGTGGCACTAATTTGAGTGCGGAACGCAAGCTTTCTTTATTGCTTCATTGTCTTGGAGGAGAAGGGCAAGAGGTTCTTGAGCATTTGCCCGAACTCAGTACCGCTGATCAGAGAACGTTAAATGAATACGAAATTTGCATACTACAGTTGGACAGACATTATCTGCCCAGGTTAAGCACCATTATGGAGAGGTATCATTTGGGTTTACGAGAACAAAAAACAGATGAGTCAGTGGAGGAGTTTGTTACTGCTTTAAGAAAACTTGCGGCATCATGCAAGTTTGGTGGTGCTCTGGAAGAAAGGATAAGAGACCAATTTGTTTTAAAATGTGCCCATGACAAAATTAGGGAGGAGCTATGGTTAAAGGATGAACATCCTTTGGATGAGGTTTTGGGTATAGCTAAACGTGTTGAACACATGATGAAATGTGTTAATGAGTTAAGTAGTGCTAAAAACAAAGCAAATTCTACGAATATGAATGTAGATGAGGTTGTTTGTTTGGTAAAGAGTAAGTCATCCAATGACACAGATAATGGGAAGTTTACACGACCTGTAGAAACCAATTTCGCTCAAGATGGAAGGTCTACATGTTTTAGGTGTGGCAGATCGGGTCACAGAGCAAACGCCTCCTTCTGTCCAGCTCTTCAATTTTCATGTAATGCATGTGGGAGGAAGGGTCATTTCGCTAAGTTTTGCAAAAATAGGGTTAAAAGGAGAGACAATCCTATGGTCAAAGAACAACCACAAGTAAGGGAGATTATCTATCAAATTGATGACACTAAAGGAAAACATCCCTCACATGTGGTTGTGATTGAAGGGGTTGAGCTTGAGATGAAGTTTGACTCTTGCTCACATCTCACTATGCTCAGCAAAGACGTCTTTGAAAAACATTTTAATGCCAAGGTTACCCTTTTGAAAAGTGATGTCTCTCCTATGGGTTATGGTGGTAGGCCCATAAACATTTTAGGATATTTTGTAGCCTCTATTGAGATGAGTGGACGAATAACAGCAGGGAAGATATATGTTGCAAAAAAAGGGGATGCACTTTTGGGGTGGCCTCATCAACGTTTGTTGGGTGTCTCTCTTAATCCAAATGCTGTACCTCAAGTACAGGTTGTTGATAATCCTGCAGAAGTTCTAGCTGAACGTTTCTCTGATGTGTTTGATGACAAGTTGGGATGTCTGAGAGGTTATAAACACCGCATAAAATTAAAGGAGGGTGCAGTACCAGTTGTTGCCAAGGTCAGGAGGGTGCCTTTGAACGAGCAGCCCAGTGTAGAGAAAGAGATCCAATGTTTGATTGATGTAGGAGTTATTGAAGCGGTAGAGGCAACTGAGTGGTTGTCCCCCATTGTCGTTGCTAAGAAGGCTAGTGGAGAGATTAGGCTTTGCATTGATTTGCGTGCTCTCAATAAGGAGGTAATTGTTGACAGGTTTCCCTTGCCCAATATTGATGAAATTGTCAGCACTTTGGCGGGTGCCAAATACTTCATCACTCTTGATCTAGCGTCCGCCTATCATCAGGTGGAGCTAGACAAGACCTCTCAGGACTTAACGGCCTTTGTAACCCCCATAGGTACGTTTAAATTTCTTAGAATGCCTTTTGGTCTGGTTTCAGCGGCCTCTGTTTTCCAACGGATCATGTTTAATGTTCTCAAGGGGCTTCCAGGTGTTAGGTGTTATCAGGATGATCTTTTGATTTACGGTAGTAACAAGGCTGAACATTTCTCGAGAGTGTGTTCAGTCTTAGAAAGTTTAAGGAAAGCTGGTCTGACACTTAAAAAAGACAAGTGTAAGTTTGCGGTAGAGGAGGTCAATTATCTAGGTCATAGTATCACTGGGCAGGGTGTATTTCCTAAAAAGAACTGGTCAATACCATTGTGAATATAAGTGAACCTTGCAACAAGGAGGAGTTGTTGTCTTTTTTAGGCATGGTTGAGTTTTACTGCAAGTTTATTTCTGGTTATTCAGACAAGACCCAAAATTTAAGAAGGTTAACAGGCAAAAATGTGGTTTTTGAGTGGAGTGATGAGTGTGCTAGAGAGTTTGTCTCCATTAAGGAGGATTTGAGGAAAGCTCCGTCTTTACAGGCATTTGTGCCTGGTCATCAGACATACATTTTGACGGATGCCAGCGCAAAAGGATTGGGAGCGGTTCTTCTTCAAAAAGATTGTGCAGTTGAACGATTGATTGCCTGTGCTTCAAGGTGTTTGAGGGGCTCTGAACTGAACTACTCGGTTATCGAGAAGGAGTCATTGGCCATCATTTGGGCTTTGAGGAAATTTAAGAATTTGATATGGGGTACGAAGGTAAAGGTTCTCTCTGACCATAAACCTTTAAAGGAAGTTTTTTCAAAAAAAGGACTTGATGCCATCTCATCTAGAATAAGGAAGTGGATAATTTCTTTGCAAGAGTTTGATTTTGATGTAGATTATATCCCAGGTGCCATCAATCACTCTGCGGATTGTCTATCACGGTTAGTAGACTGCAAAGGAATTGACATGGAGGAGGGTTGTCTGTTGGATGATGATGTGAATGTCTGTGAGGTTACGCTAGGTGCGATTGATGAGACTGAATGGAAAACGGAACTTGCCAAAGATCAAGAAATTAAAACTGTTATTGATTTACTGGAGTCAGGCAGGAATTAACTTCTGGGTAAATCTTGGCTATCAGTCAGTGACGAGTTATCTGTGATGGATGGCCTGCTTGTCCGTGGGACTAGACTTATTCCACCAAGTGGTGTTCGTACTAAACTTCTCAACCTTGCGCACGTTGGTCACTTAGGTATTGTAAAAACAAAGGAATACTTAAGAATGCAATTCTGGTGGCCAGGGATGGACAAGGAAGTTGAAAGGATGGTTCGTGATTGCATGGAGTGTTGTGCCAGTGACAAGATTCTAAAAACTAGGCAGTTACCCATGGTGTGTAGAGAATTACCTAAACATCCCTAGGATGAGATTGCTATCGATATTGTGGGTCCACTGCATGGAGTGAGTGATACTCCCTATTTAATTGTTGTCCTGGATCTGTACTCAAGATGGGTTGAAGTGAATTCCGTAAGAGATATCTCTTCGGCCAGTGTGATTAAGTTCTTGGAAGAAATATTCAAGAGAGAAAGTTATCCCAATTGTATTCTTTCAGACAATGGGCCACAGTTTTGTTCAACTGAAATGCAGCTATATTTGAGAGAATGTGGTATAGCCCACAAAAGGAGCTCCGTCTATCATCCCGAAACCAATGGGGCGGTGGAGAGAGTTAATAAAACTCTCAAGGAAAGTATTCAGTTGGCCAGGGCAAGTAATTTAAATTGGAAAATTGTCCTGCAAGATAGGATCACGGCTTATCGCATGTCTCCTCACACTTCCACCGGGAGATCTCCCTTTGAATTATTCAAGGGTAGGGCTTCTAATTCTAAGTTGTGCCCAGGATGGATGAGGCTTAACAAAGGTTTGAGAGACAACCAGGCAGGTGATTGGAGGCTCAGGGAGATTGATAAACAATGGGCAAGAAAAGCCTATTTTGACAAGAAAAAATGTGTTCAGTTAAATGATGTAAAAGAGGGCGACTTTGTAAAAATTAAAGCACCTGTTGGTTGTCAGCCTTGGTCAAAGTATACGGGTGTTAGGCAAGTTGTTAAGATGTTTAAGAATGCTGTGAAAACCGAAGATGGTAGAATATGGAATAAGAGTAGAGTTGTTGTGGTCAGTTCCACTGATGAGCCGGTTTTGGATTTTCAAACAAAATCGGAGTTGGATGGAAAGGATCACACCCGCTCTCATCAGTTGAGTCAGAGAATACGAAGACAACCTCTGTATATGAAAGACTATGTTTGTTAAGTTTACTAGTTTCTCATTTTGGTTGTTTTTCTGTTTCTACACCTTTTTACCTCTTTGCTTGTTCTCTTGTTTTCTTCCTTATCATCTTCCTTTGTTGTAAAGAGGGAAGGTGTGTGACATTGCACTTCACTCTGTGTTCCAAATGGAACTTCTCTAGCCATGACATCATTGTTAGTTGTAGAATCCCAATGATAATGAGATTCTGTCGCTGGCAGTTAGATGCGAGCAGTTGATGGCTGGGGTGAATAAATTGGACCTGTGTCTTACCTGAAGTGTTCCTGAGTCTTCTTTATGTGGAGAACACCACAATGATGAAGTGCTATTGGGGGGGTTGTGTGCGAAGGTCCACATCGCCAATGTCTGGTAAGATAAATCTACTGCCTTGAATGTGATGCCTCTACTGGACATAGTTTTCTTGTGTCTATTCGAGATTTTTCCCACCGAAGATGGAACTGTGTTGATATGGCTGAGGGGGGCACTCTATGTTTGTATACTGCTGTTTGATCCTACATTTGGTTTAAATGCCTTGGGATGGAAGCACGGGGCGGCCACTGTTGATGGGGCTTGGACTCGTTGGACTACAGCATTTCCTCTCATTTGCTCTTTTTCTATTTCTGTTTTTTGATTGGTGTATTATTATTGTTTTTTGTTTAAATTTGTTTTTATTGAATTTAGGGTTTTTCGCATATCAGTTCGTACATCAACGACACGTTACAATTTACACATGTAAAACTTTCCTAGGCAAGTTTACAGTACAGTTTACCTCAATGATTGATCCCAGAGTCATATCCAGTGTGTTAACAGTAGTTGTGATGTCCTTTTTGTTTAAACTTAAACATTTTGCAACATAACATTGATATAACAAGGAAAACAGTACATTTACACTTCCGCCTGTTCTTGAATTAGCACACCATATCAGCCATTATGCATCGCTATTATGTTTCGCCTTCCGCACCCTCGCCCACAATTATTGTTTATCATTAATACACGCCCATGTCATCACACATGTTTGTTAAGCAGTCCATTTGTAGCCTGGATAGGTGTTAGGGGCGTACCCTACCTAAAGCTCTATGTGCAACACCTACTGGTTACTGTTTATGTTTCAATGTGCCCCGTGCTCTACCCGATTTAGTAGTTTTTACCCCTCATCTCGCTTAGACGCTCTATCTAGTGTTTCAGAGTATCTCTACCAGGATGTGCGAAGTCTGACAAGATCGCGTCCCACTCTGCCACTAGTGGTTGCTTCCGTATCCCCACCGCGTCATCGCGACGGAGTGCTATACTTTCCGCCTGTGCCCAGCACAGAAGTGATTAAAACCAGGCCTTTGCTGCTGGGGGTCAGGGGATTTCCAGCGACGTGTGAGCAGCCGTTTGGCCACTATAAGTCCCATATAGCGGGATGTTACTCTATATTTTTTGGGCCTCTGATATAGACCTAATATACATGTCTCCCACGACCAATCTAGTGCGCGTTCCGTGCATTGGGCTAAATGTCTGGTGACCGTTTCCCAGTACGACTGGATAGCTGTACAGGCCCACAGCATGTGTAGTAGGTCTCCGCCTATCGCATCACATCTTGGGCATTTGGCATCGTTACGATTGAAATACTGTTTTATTTTGTCTGGTGTCAAATAGGCTCTGTGCGCTATGTAGTATTGAATGAGTCGGAATCTGGCATTTCGGGGGATGCGTGTGGGGCTCCCAAGAATATCCTCCCATTCCCGTTCTGTGCTAGGCCGCTGCAGGTCTGTGTCCCAGTGGGCTCGAAGGGATAGCAACGGTGGTGTCGCATGCATTCTCAAGGAGTAAGCCAACCATCTGGTGAGATGTCTAATTCATGTAGATACTGTATTGTTAAATGGGTGACAGGTTCTTGTGTTATGTTTCCCCATGACGTACGCAGCACTTGTATCACCGCAGCATGAAGCAAGAACTGGCCCTGCGGTAAGCCCGATTCTTCAATGAGCACTTCAAATGGCAATAGTTGCCCATCACTGTATAAGTCCCTAGAGTTTGTATTCCTGCCTCCTCCCATTGGGAAAGCTCTTCTTGGTGTATTATTATTGTTAGTTTGTTTTTAGATGGCTGACCAATCAGTCAGTTGCATTACTTACTTAACTGTTGAATTCGCCCGCTTGGAGTCCGGGGAGGTGGGACACTGGCACGCAAAGGAGGGGGGTGGCAGAGATAGGGTATTGGTGAGTTTCCCCCTTGGCCTTCTGTCTCCTTAGCGCTTTTCCTTGCACACTGTAACATCCGTGACAGGTTCCACTGGACTCTGACAATTGGGTAATATGGTGATATCGACAGGAGGGTGTTATAGGATGGATGGGCAGACACAAATTGAGTTGCAGGGTGTTTACCCGGGGTGGAGGGGACAAGCTGTTACACAGAGTTTTTTATATGTTGATTGCAGCAACACATTGCAGGAACAGTGGGGTCTGGGTGGGGGGTACAGGGCGGAGAGTGGATGCGTGTGGAGCTGATATATGATGGCTGTAGGGGTACGAATGCTGACATGGAATGTGTACTGTAATGGAAAACGCTGACCAGACGCTTCTGGATTCATTGAAGACCCAGAGGTAAATACTTTATTTCAGACGTGCTGTGTTGAAATCAGGATGCATTTCGTCATAGTGTGGGTTGTCTGTTCGGGGTGCCTGCTGTTCGCTGGTCGTCACATATAATAAATGGCAACTTCAGCTGAAACATGAAAAAGATTTATTGAAAAATACAAGTATCGTAGATCACCCCAAACCGCTCCATGCAAGACTCATCTCCCAAATGACTTCCTTCCAACATTCTTAAGAACCTGGTGGACACTCAGTTCTAGAGTGGAACCTTGAGCACATAAGACAAACCCCTACAGATGCTTCCACACCTGAAAATGCAATAAGAGTACATAACAATGATGCTTAAACTATATGAACACCACAGGTGGGCCCACCAGGGAGATGTTCTGTAAGGCACAGAAGGAATGTCCAACCCTAGAGGGCACGAGGCAGCTGGTGAGGCAGCTGGTGATACCTCTGGAGATCATTTATTGGGAGAATGACATCTTGTATAGTGAGTCTAAGAATCCTGGGCATGGGGCAACCCGTGTGTTGGTGGTCCCCCAATGCTACAGGGCCTTTCTACAGAGTTTGGCTCATGAAATTTCCCTGGCAGGACATATGGGGCAAGACAAGACCTTTGCCAGGCTTGTCTCTCAATTTTATTGGCCCCAGATGGGGATAGCCTCAGATACTTTTGTCAGGACCCATCTCACCTGCCAGGCCAGTGGGAAAACGGGGCAAAGGCTAAAGGCTCCCTTGAAACTCTTACCCGTCGTTGGCACCCGCTTTGATAGGGTGGGCATTGACATTGTAGGACCCTTGGACCCTAAAACTGCTTTGGGCAACAGGTGTATGCTGGATTTGGTGGACCATTCCACTAGATACTCAGAAGCCATCCTTATGAGTACTGAAACTGCACCTGCAGTTGATAGGGCCCTGACAGGGATCTTTACTCGAGTAGGGTTACCGAAAGAAGTGGTGTCCGACAGGGACACCAACTTCAGGTCAGCATACCTGAAGTCCGTATGTGGAGAGTGTAGATAACCTACAAGTTATCTACACCCTATCATCCCCAAAACCAATAGGCTTGTTCAAAGGTTTAACAACACCCTAAAAGGCATGATTATGGGCCTTCGTGAGCCTATAAGGCAGAAGTGGGACATCCTCTTACCATGCCTGCTCTTTGCCTACAGGGAGGTGCCACAGAAGGGAGTTGGGTTCAGCCCCTTCAAACTTCTTTTTGGACACCCTGTTATGGGACCTCTCAGTCTGGTTAAGGAGGGGTACTACCAGCAAGCTCCCAAAAATCGCACCCCGCCCCGGATGTGATCAGCTGCATGCTAGCTCTCAGAAACCAGATGGCCAACCTCTGGAAGAAAGATTCTGAGAACGTGGATGCTATCCAGGAAGTCATGAAACTCTAGCATGACCAGAACGCTACTTAGGGAGAGTTTCAATCTGGTCAGAAGGTGTGGGTTACGGAGCCAGTGGAGCCCAGGGCCCTCCAAGACCGCTGGACAGGGCCCTATGAGGTGACTGAGAGGAAGGGGGAGGCCACCTACTTGGTGGGCCTCAAGAACCCCAGAAACCCTTTAAGGGTACACACATCAATCGCCTCAAACCCCACTATAAGAGGCCTGAGGTCATCATGCTGTTCTGGCAGATGATGGGGAAAAAGAGAACAGTGAACCACTCCCTGACCTCCTGGCACCCAAAGAGAAAGATGGGTCAGTGGAAGGTGTCAATCTCCAACCTACCCTGACCCCAGAAAAGCAGAGGGACTATCACCAGCTGTTGAGACAGTTTGCCTCCCTGTTCTCGCTCACTCCTGTGCTTGAACACTTGTGTACCCGCGATATAGCCATTGAGGTAGCCTGTCCAGTTCCTGAGCACATTTGACCTTACCTAGGGTACTGGCAGATAGCCCTAACTGAGGGGGCAAAAGAGAGGTCAGTATTCTCTACCCCCACAGGGATACTTTCAATTTAAAGTGAAGGCCTTTGAATTGAAGATTGCCCTGCCTTCTTCAAAAGATTGGTGAACCAGGTCTTGGCTGGGATGGAGGCCTTCAGTGCTGCTTACGTGGACGACATAGCTGTCTACAGTAGCAGCTGGGAGGACCACCTTTTTCACCTCCAGGGAGTGCATCAAGCCCTGCAGTAGGCAGGCCTATCAAAGCCAGTAAGCGCCAGATAGGGCTGGGTCCTGTGGTGTACTTGGGACACCTTGTGGGAAGGGGTTAGGTGCAGCCCCTCCAGGCCGAAATAAAGAATATCCAGGCGTGGGAGCCCCCAAAACCCAAACGGCTTTCCTGGGCCTCAATGGTTACTACAGATGTTTGTTAAAGGGATATGGCACCATTGTTGCCCCCCTTAACTGTACTGACTTCAAAGAAGCAGCCCAAAACGTGATCTGGATAGAATACAGTCAGAAAGTGTTTGACAGCCTCAAAAAGGCCATGTGTACAGCCCCTGTACTCACAGCCCCCGACTTTTCCCAGGAATTTATTGTGCAGACTGATGCCTCAGAGCACGGCATAGAGGCAGTGTTATCACAGCTAAATAAGGAGGGCCTAGACCAACCTGTATCTTTCATCTATAGGAGGCTGCTTCCCAGGGAACAGAGGTGGAGTGCTATTGCAAGGGAAGGAAGCCTTTGCTGTGGTCTGGGCACTGAAGAATCAGAGAACATACCTGTTTAGGACTCCATTAAGGGTTCCGACAGACCACAGGCCTCTCAGATGGCTCATGCAGATGAGGGGTGAAAATCCAAACCTGATGAGGAGGTCCATGTGCCTACAGGGAATGGACATCACGGTGGAACACCATCCTGGGTTAGACCACTCCAATGCTGATGGTCTGTCCAGATCCTTGAGCCTTAGCGATGAGAACTCACAGGAGGTTGGGTAGTTCTCTCTACTTTAAGCTGAGAGGGGGATGTTAGACCCGTCAGCCTTGGGATGGTCTTCCCCCAATCATTTTGCCTTCACCCTCCTATTTTTGTTGGCTTTAGGACTCTGTGCACTTTACCACCGTTAACCAAATGGCTTGTGCGCATTCCCTAAAACATGGTAAAATTGGCTTAGACCTGGTTGGAATATGTAATTTACTTATAAATCCATAGTAAAGTGGTATAGCATATACCCAGGGCAAGTAAATTAATGCTACTAGTGGTCCTACAGCACCTGTTGTGCCAATTAAGTAGCCCCTTAAAACATGTCCCAGGTCTGCCATTGCAGCATGAATGCAGTTTTAAACTGCCAATTTGATTTGACAATATAACCCCCTTGCCAAGCTTTATACTTCCCTTTTATTGCATACAAGTCATCCCTAAGGTAGGCCGTACGTATAGCCCATAGGGCAGTGTGAATTGTAATTAAAAGGTTGGACATATACTTTAAAGTTTTACATGTCAAGATAGTGAAAAACTTCGACATTTGTTTTTCACTACTGTGAGGCCTACGTTTCCCATAGGATAACATTGGGTTGCCTTATTACATTTAATAAGTGCTAACCTTTGATTGGGAATAGGAAAACATTTCATGTTTGGTGTCTGACAAATTGTAATTTAAAACCCTCTTTAATGGTAAAGTCGGATTTTAAGTTACAATCTTGAAAATGCCACTTTCAGAAAGTTGGCATTTTCCTGCCCTCTTTGGTGCCTGCAGCCTGTTCCTGGGTCACATAACTGGGCGTAGTTGGCAGTTGGACTCTGTTTATTCCTATCAGATAGCCACACAATAGAGGGACTAGGGGTACCTGAAAGGCACTGGCTGGATAGGAGGATGAAGCTGGGCACATCCCCACTTGCAATTGAATAGGCTATGCCCTGCCTTTACACAAAGGACTTGTTACCACTGGATTGTTCATTCACCCAACTTTGAGCCAGGAGAGGCAGAATACTTCAAGCACTTCAAAGGGAATCCTCAAGAAACTTCTCCTACTTGAAAGAAGGCATCAGGTATGTATAAAAAATGTATAACGCGCACTATCGCTCCAAAGGAGCATCTTGGCGCTATGCGAAAGGGAGAAAAAGAGGCTCCAGGCTGCTAAAGACAGATGCAGAGAATCAAATAAGTGATAGGCAGAGGGAGTCCAGGGCTGCAAAGATCCAAGTTTTCAACAATTTCCTAAAGGTGGGTTCTGAATGAGAAAGCCTAAGATGGCCCGGAAGCAAGATCCAGGCTTTTGCTCAGAGGACAGCTACAGATTTTCCACCTTTAGTTTTACATCTAAAAGGGGGCGGAGTGAGGAGGTTTGCTGATGAAGATCTGAGCAGAAGAAGAGTGATGTATGAAGTGAACCTGGCTACTAAATATTTAGGACATGATGCGATGGTTGCTCTGAAGGCGATAAGAAAAGTCTTAAATTGTACTTTTTTATGAATTGGCAGCCAATGTAGTACCTTGAGAGCTGCTGACGCAGACGATCGACGTGGTAGCTTTAGCACCAGGCGTGCTCCAGCATGTTGTACCGTCTGTAAGTTTTTCAAAATTGTCTTATTGGTCCCTGCATACAGGCTATTAAAGTAGTCCAATCTCGAAGTAATCAGGGCTATGGCCACTGTTTTTCTTGCCGTGTAAGGTATCTAGTTAAAAACTTTTTTAAAGGTTTTAATCAACTGGAAACACTTCCCAGCCACTGCTAACGCTTGTGGACGAAAGGACAGTGATGTATCAAATTTTACTCCTAGATTCTTTACCACCTCCATCGTATCGGTGGTGGGATAATATCTTTTGGCCATCATAAGCTAGGGGTAAAAGGATTGGCATTTCCTAGTAGCATGATCTCAGTTTTTTCAGTATTACATTTAAGATGGTTAAGTTGCATCGACCGAATGACTTCTGTAAGACATAGTTGAAATTGCTCTTCTGCAGTGGTGGAATTCTTGTCAAGCACTAGGATCAACTGAGTATCATCAGCGTATGAAGTGGCTTCAATTTTGAAGGAGGATATCAGTTCTATAAGACGGGCCATGTATTGATTGAACAGAACCGGCCTAAGGGCAGATCCCTGCGGAACACCAGATTTCAGTGGTTTGTCGGTTGACCGATAGTGACCAACCGTAACCACGTGACTACGGTTAGAAATAAAAGACTTTAACCAGGCAAATGCTAGATGGGAAATGCCACAAGTCTTCAGACTGTGCTCTAGAATATCGTGGGAGATGTTATCAAATGCAGCTGATAGGTCTAATAGGATCAGTACTGCCTTTTTTACAGCGTCCAAAGCAAATTTGAGGGTCTCTGTGATTTCTAGAAGTGCGGATTCAATGGAATGGTTAGGTCGAAATCCCGACTGGCGGGGTGCAAAATATTGGCCTTTTCTAATAAGGTGGTCAATTGGCTATTGACCAATTTCTCTGTGATCTTACTTAGGCATGGTAACAATAAAATGGGCCGGAGATTGGAAAGGGTGGTAGGAACCGTTAGTTGCTTTTTTGAAGGGGCTTTACAGCAGCAACTTTCCAATCAGTGGGAACTTCTGCAGTTAAAAGGGAAGAATTTATTATACAACTGATGCACAAGTTACTAACTTGTGTAACGATATATCTGTAAGAGACAGTAGTTAGTGATAGATTCCTTACCTTAGAATATCCCCAGGCGTCAGGCTGGATCCGGAAAGTTTTGCGTAGCAGTACCCTTGCGCGTCGGTAGGCGGCGTCGTGCGGCTCCGCGTCCGTCGTCGGCGTCGTGATCGCCGGGATGACGTCGCGGGCAGTACTTAGGCGCCGCCCCTGCGCGCTGACGTCAGTTCTGTACACGACTTTCCGCGCCAGGAACGCAGAGCCATGCAAGAAGCTGACACAGGTGTCTGAAAAATACTAGGGCCCTGAAAGGGATGTCCTTAACCCTAGAAATCAGTTCGCAGAACGGGGAGGATGGGTGGGGCGGTAAGGAATCTATCACTAACTACTGTCTCTTACAGATATATCGTTACACAAGTTAGTAACTTGTGCATCTGAAAGAGACACGTTAGTGATAGATTCCTTACCTTAGAATAGATACCCCAGCAATACCAACCCCGGTGGTGGGTCTGCGAACAAAGATCAGACAAGGAAGTCCTGGAGGACAGAACGGCCAAAGAAGCCGTCCCTCCGGACCTGACTGTCAAGGCAGTAATGCTTTGTAAACGTGTGCAGCGAGGCCCACGTAGCTGCCTGACAGATAACCGGCAGCGGAACACCGCGGCCCAAGGCCGTGGTAGCAGCCGTTGCCCTGGTGGAATGGGCACGCAGCCCAACAGGAGGCTCCTTCTTAGCCAAAGAATAGCAGGTCTTGATGCACAAGGTAACCCAGCGGGAGATGGTCCTCTTGTGCACCGCCCGACCTCTTTTGGCGCCCACGTAGCCAACAAAGAGCTGGTCATCCACCCGGAAGTGTTTTGTGCGGTCAATATAGAAAGAGAGCGCACGTTTTGGGTCCAGACGGTGGAGCCTCTCTTCCTCTCTGGAAGGATGCGGAGGCGGAAAGAAGGTGGGCAAAGTGATGGTCTGCCCAATGTGGAAAGCAGTAACCACCTTTGGCAAGAAGGACGGACGCGTCCGAAGAACAACCTTGTCTGGATGAACAGACAGAAAGGGAGGTTTGCAAGAAAGAGCCTGGAGCTCACTCACCCGCCGAGCGGAGGTGATGGCCACCAGAAAGGCTGCCTTTAGAGTCAGAAGACGAAGAGGACAGTTATGCAGAGGCTCAAAGGGAGCGCACATTAAAAAGGTAAGAACCAAGTTCAAGTCCCACTGAGGCATTACAAACGGAACAGGAGGGAAGAGGTGAGTAATGCTCTTTAAGAACCTGTTAACAACAGGGGACTTGAAAAGGGAGGGCTGATCAGGGAGCCTGAGGAAGGCCGAGATAGCACAAAGATAACCCTTGATGGTACCCAGGGCAGAACCCTGTTGGGCCAGAGAGAGAAGGAACAGAAGGACCTCAGAAAGAGGGGCAGAAAGGGGATCCACAGCCTTTGCTGTGCACCATGCCACAAATTTGTTCCACCTGCAGGCGTATACCACCTTAGTGGAGGGACGCCTGGCTGCCAGAATCACATCACAAACTTCGGGAGGCAAGTCGAAAGGAATCAACTGCCGCCGCTCAATCTCCACGCAAGCAGGTGTAGACTGGACAGGTTCGGGTGGAGGACCGTCCCCTGCTGCTGCGACAGAAGATCCTCCCGAAGAGGCAGACGGATCGGGGGATCTATGCTCATATTGAGTAGCTCGGGATACCAAACTCTTCGAGCCCAGTCCGGAGCCACAAGAATGACTTGGGCCCGGTCGTGCCGAATCTTCTTCAACACTCTGGGTAGAAGTGGTATAGGCGGAAAGGCGTACAACAGACCGCAACTCCACTCGCGACGAAAAGCGTCGCCGAGCGAGTGCCGCCTTGGAAATTCCAACGCGCAGAACTGATGACATTGCGCGTTCTCTTCGGTGGCGAATAGATCTAACCAAGGCTCTCCCCACTGTAGAAAGAGTCCTTGCGCCACTTCCGAGTGAAGACGCCATTCGTGATCCATCATGCACCTGCGGCTGAGTTCGTCCGCCCTGGCGTTCAGAGAACCTGCCAGGTGTTGAACCATCAGGAACATGCCCTGATGTTCCAGCCATGTCCAGAGGCGCAGAGCCTCCTGACAAAGGGTCCAAGACCCCACCCCGCCCTGTTTGTTGCAGTACCACATGGCGGTGGTGTTGTCTGTGAACACCTGCACTACCTTCCCTTTGACAGAGGGAAGGAATGCCTTGAGTGCAAGCCGGATCGCCCGGAGCTCCAGAAGGTTGATATGGAGCCGGGACTCCGCCGGAGACCAGAGGCCTCTGATCTCCGCCTCTCCCATGTGACCGCCCCATCCCAGAAGGGACGCGTCCGTCACAACTGTATGCTCTGGCTGGGGAAGGGAGAGGGATCTGCCCATGACCCATTGCCGGTTCGAGAGCCACCACTGCAACTGTTTTGCAGTCCCCTCCGAGATCTGGACGTGATCGGACAGGGTGCCCTGGTGCTGCGCCCACTGGAACTTCAGGTCCCACTGCAGAGCCCGCATATGCCATCTGGCATGATTGACCAGCAGGATGCAGGAGGCCATGAGGCCCAGCAGCCTCAGGGTCATCCTTACCGAAACCCAGGATAAAGGCCGAAAGATCGGAATCATAGCCTGAATATCCCGGACTCGCCGTTCGGGAGGATAGGCCCGAAACCGCGTCGTGTCCAGAACTGCTCCGATGAAAAGGAGCTGTGGAGAAGGAATCAGATGCGACTTCGGCACATTGATGGAGAACCCCAGCGAGTGCAGGAGTTCGGCCGTAGTCTGGAGGTGGGAGACGACTGCCTGGGACGAGCCCGCCTTCAGCAGCCAGTCGTCGAGGTAGGGGAAGACTGAAACCCCTGCCCGGCGCAGATGAGCTGCGACCACCGCCATCACTTTCGTGAACACCCGAGGGGCACTGGTAAGGCCAAAGGGGAGCACGGTGAACTGAAAATGCTCGGGGCCTACCGTGAACCGAAGGTAACGCCGGTGGGCCGGCAGGACGGGGATGTGGAAATACGCGTCCTGCAAGTCCAACGCTACCAACCAGTCTCCAGGGTCGAGGGCAGTCAAGACCTGAGCTAGGGTGAGCATCTTGAACTTCTCCTTCCGGAGGAAGCGATTGACGTTCCGGAGGTCCAAGATAGGACGCATGTCCTCCTTGTCCTTTTGGGCACCAGAAAGTAGTGGGAGTAGCAACCACGCCCTACTTCTGGGGTCGGAACATGCTCGATGGCCCTCTTGGTCAAGAGGGCCGTGACTTCCTTCTGTAGAAGCACCAAGTGATCCCCTGATATGCGGTGGAATTGAGGTGGCATGGCTGGGGGTGGTCTCGAAGGGGAGGGAGTAGCCCCTTCGGACAATGTCCAAGACCCACCTGTCCGAGGTGATGGTGCGCCAGTGGGGAAGGTGATGGCGGACCCTGCCCCTACTGGCGTGCCGTGCACCTGAAAGGAGGGACTAGGAGGGCTTGGAGGCCGCGGACGGGTTGGAGGTGGTGGCCTGACCCGCACGCTGGTTGCCCGATCCGCCACGGCGGAATCCACGTCCTCGGCCACGCGAAGACGCCTGCTGCGCGGGCCGGTGGCTGGGCTGCTGACGTGAAGGGCGCCCCTACCGTGGCCACGATAGGGGCGAAAAGCAGAAGGCAGCGGAGGGCGTGTAGCAGAAAGGCCCAGGGACTTGGCAGTAGCCCGTGAGTCCTTAAAGCGCTCCAACGCATGGTCTGCTTTGGACCCAAAAAGACCGACTCCATCAAAGGGCATGTCCATGAGAGTATTCTGGACATCCCCTGAAAAACCAGTGGTTCTCAGCCAGGCGTGGCGTCGGAGCGCCACCGTCGTTGCAATCGACCTGCCCAGCGAGTCGGCGGTGTCAAGGCCACAACGGATAGTGTATTTGGCCGCATCCCTTCCTTCCGCAATGGCGCGGGAAAGCAGTGCCTGGACCTCCTCAGGGCACTGGGGCAAAACATCCGCCACCGAATCCCACAGAGAGTGGGTATATCGGCCCAAAAGACAAGCGGTGTTAACGGACCGCAAGCCAGCACTGGAGGAAGAAAAACCTTTCTTCCCAAACTGATCCAGGCGTTTGGATTCCCTATCCGGAGGAGCGGTAGGGAAGGCGGTTTGGGAAGCGGAGGCTTGGACAACCAAGCTCTCAGGAGTGGGGTGGACAGAAAGAAACAGGGGTCGCCCGGAGCGGGGCGATGGCGTCGTGACACGTTCCGATCCACAGGAGCCCCTGTGTTGGGCTTGGACCAGGCGCCCAAAAGAACGTCCGTGAGGGCGTCGTTAAACGGCAGCACAGTCTCCGCAGAGGAGGCTGCCGGCTGAAGCACCTCTGTCAAGATGTTAGGCTTGACCGTCAAAGTAGGGAGCTGGAGACGTAAGGCCCCAGCAGCCCTACGCAACACCGTACCAAAATTGGCCCCCTCCTCCGTAGCCACGGGAGGAGACAGCATGCCAGTGTCAGGAGAAGTATCCAGACCACTGGCCTCCCCTAGACTCTCTGTCCAGTCCTCATCATACTGACAGTTGCGTGTCAGAGGGTCATCAGACCCCTCCCAGTCCTCCTGGTCCTCCTCTGGTTCAAAATAAGGAGGAGGAGGGACATTTGGGACCCAAGGTCCCATCGGCGCCGGAGCCGGCGTCGAGCGACGTCGCTCCGGGTCCAAGTCCGGAGCCGGAAGGAACTGGGGGACGACGCCGCCCGGAGCCCAGGGCGGCGTCGAGAACGGCACCGGAGACATCGGCGCCGGCGGAGGTGTCGTGAGGTCGACCGGCGTCGATGGGGGTTGTGGAGCCGGGATCGAGGCCGGGGCCGGAGCCGGAGCCGGGATCGAGGCTGGAGGCTCGGGCGACGCCGGGGCCGGAGCCGCCGGCGACGCCGGATCAACCCCATCAGGGCCCGCGGGGCCCGAAGGCGCACCGGAGGGGCCTGAAGGCCCGAAGAGGCGGGCCATGGCCGACAGGAACTCCTGTACCTTGGCCGGATCCGCCCCGAACCCGGGAAGGGCGGGTATGACGGGGGCGACTCCACAGGCAAGTCCGGGGCCGCGGGGGCGGGGACGGTGCCGGGAGGGGCCTCAGCCGAGTCGCGAGACCGGCGAGGCGAAGTCCGAGAGCGACGATGCTTCTTGGACTTCTTGTGTCGAGACTTACCGGACGAAGAAGACTTCGACGCCGACGACCGGTGTGCACTCCGCGAGCGACCCCTGGACCTCTCACGCGACCGGGGCTTCCGCGGAGCCGAATGCCGGGCCTCGAGGAGCTTTCGAGACCGCTCTCGCAAAGCCTTCGGGTTGAGGGCCTGGCATTCGGGACAAGACTCGGTGTCGTGGCCTCGGCCGAGGCAGAAGAGACACTCCCAATGCGGGTCGGTGACGGACATCATCCGCGCACAGGCGCCGCATCGCTTGAAGCCGGGCATCCCTACGACACCTGAAGGCTGGAAAAAAACAGTGAAAAATCACCAAAAAGTATGGTCAAAAATTGACCAGGGCACTGCTCTTCCCGGATCTGCGCTTACTGGCGCGGAAAAAGAAGAACTGACGTCAGCGCGCAGGGGCGGCGCCTAAGTACTGCCCGCGACGTCATCCCGGCGATCACGACGCCGACGACGGACGCGGAGCCGCACGACGCCGCCTACCGACGCGCAAGGGTACTGCTACGCAAAACTTTCCGGATCCAGCCTGACGCCTGGGGATATTCTAAGGTAAGGAATCTATCACTAACGTGTCTCTTTCAGATAACCGGATTAACAACATCAATAATAGCATGTAGCACTTACGGAGCGCATGCGTCAAAGGGCGAGCCGGATTTGCAGGAGAGGATGGCTTGGCGTGACTGTTCTAGACTGATGGTATGGGAGAATGGCCTTGTGGGATGCTGAAAGTATATCTACGGGAGGGGCATATACCATGTTAAAATCTACTTGTAACTTTTGAATTTTTAGTTACAAAAAGTGACAATATTGTTACATATAGTTTGTGAAGGGGGATGTCATGATTCAGTATTTTAGGGTGGGTGAATGATTTCATAATTTTGAAGATACATTTTTGGTCTGATTCAGCTGTCGCAGTTAAGTTTGTTTAATAAGCTTTTTTTCCACTATAATTTGTTTATGATAGGCTTTCAGAGCCGTTCTGAACTGGGTTAATTCATGTGAGTTGTATCCTTTCAGCCATCTTCTCTCTAGTTGTCTACATCGAAGATGTAACTCAGCTAGCTTTTGGGTATACCAGGGAGATGATACTTTAGTAGTCAAAGGGATAGGGGGGGGCAAATATATTGCTAAGAGTGGTCATCCAAAAGTTAAAGCTCTGGGTACCCAGGGAAGTGTTGCCTGATAAAGTAGGTCTCAGCCCTAATGCACAATTAGATAAATCCGGGTGCTTTAACATGTTGCACCATTTGAGAACCGTCTTAGGGGCACTATTGGCCTCTGGGGGACTAACATGCAGCCATCCAAACGGAATAAATTTATGGTCTGACCAAGGTGTCAGAAGCAGGGAATTAACAGTTAGTGAGCCTAGATGTGAGCAAATCCCATCAAGGATGTGTCCCGCACAATGCGTGGGGGCACAAACCATCTGTTTAAGGCCCAGAGTATCAATGGTGTCCAAATAATTTCTGACTCAGGTTCATTCTTACATTCTAAATGGAGGTTAAAATACCACAACAGGGTAAAAATTGAATATCTTAAAATTCGGAGACCTAGGGTATCCCCCAAAGATTTTAGAAATAAAGAGTTAGGGCCAGGTGGGTGATAAATCAAAGCTTCAGAAAATGAGGTTGAACCTTCAATTTGGAAGCAAAAACCCAGGCTTTCTGCTCCTTTAAGGTCAGGGAGCTCAAACAGAGAGTATTTAGGAGTACTGCGATAAATTATGGCCAAGCCTCCTCCCAGTGATTCAATCCGATCCTGTCTATGTATTAGAAATCCCGGCAGGACAGCCTGTACAATATCCGGATTACACCAATCTTTAAACCATGTTTCCATGATGAAAAGGAAATCTAAATGGGATTCCAGGATCATATCAAAGACGCTTTGAGTGTGCTTTCTCAAGGAGCGAGTGTTAATCAGCCCACCCAACATCGAGTTTGATGGGACCATGTTTGCTTCAACATATTCAATAAATGGAACCAGGGGTAATCTACATTTACCGCAGTAAAGGGAACCTACCCATCAATCAGGATTCAAATAGAAGCCACAATTATGGTGAAAATTGTTAAGAGAGAGTACATACTCTCTTATAGTCATACCGGGTTCAATTGGGCAGCATTCCTGGCGATGGACGGGCACAGACGGGCTTGCCTTTAGCCTGACCGGCTGCACGGAGGCAGGCACATTAAGTAGCTTGTGCCAGTCATCCGCTAGAGCGCTAACCTACAAAATGGCCGCTTTTCAGGTCGCCGTAGCTCATGGAAGAGAGGGGGGATCAGGTACACGACACCTAGAGTAATCGGTAAGGACGTTGGCTAGCGCATCAACTGCGCAATCTGTCCATGTTAAAGATCTCATGGGAGACTTGACAAAACTCCGGGGTAGTCACTAGGTACAGAAATTTGAAAAATGGTGCCACAACATGAACTGCAGTAAGGGGGTTGAGAGGGGTTTTTAGGAAGCTGGAGGTTGTCCAATAACATTTTATAAAGTATGTGGACTGTGGGTATAACATTTTGATCTGGATTAACTTGTTGAATGTGTGGGCATTACAATATATTGTTTGTTCCTGGAAGCCTGCAAAGACAACAGAGCAAGGTATACCTTTTTTTTTTTAGAAATAAGTACATTATAATTCTTTCTAGTGCTTCTGCTACGAAGGTTACGCTTTTTGTTGTTATGCATATTATACTGATAACAAAAATATATTCTTTTGAAGTTCAACAGTAAGGGCATTATTACGAGTTTGGCGGTCCCGTGGATCACCGTATCGGCGGTGGTGGTGGTCCGAGCGCAGTGAGCTCAGTGGTCCGACTGCCATATTAAGAGTTGGGCAGATAGGCTTTGCGAAGACAGCCGCTGGATCGCCAAGACCACCAGGTTCGTGGTCGGGGAAAGACAGCCCCATAGGGCAGTACAGGGGAGCTGCACCGCAGTGAGAGTTACAAGTTGCCTGTTCCACAAGTGGGCTGCGGCGGTCCAGCCGCCTACTTCAAGGTGGCAGTGATGAAGGATTTGGGGTGCGTGCTCACACCTTTCTTCTTCTTCCAGGCAGATTCCGACGTGGATCCCTTTCTCGAGGCCCCCCTTTCATAGCAGGATCTTCATGCAGAGGATTATGACCCTGTTTGCGGCGATCTACAGGTGAGTCCATTTTGTACCATATATCCATTGCCAGGGCTGCCCACATATGGGCTGAATCCCTGCAATGGGTATATGGCATTTTTCCACATATATCATGCATATGTGTGCATCCGACACATGTGCATCCGACACATATGCAGTCGAAATGCACACACAGGCATCAATATATTTGTGAACAGTACTCACCACCGCTGCAAGATCCCTGCTTCCACACCGCATGCCCCATGGCCAACTTGTAATATGGCGGTCTTTGGACCGTCAGCGCCATGGGCTGCTGGAGGGGGCAGTTGCGGTTTTACGGCGGTCGGACCGCCAAACTCGTAATAAGGCCCTTAATAATGAAATCTAGTCAATTTTGCAGAAAAGTGGGACATTTTCAGTTACACTGGAACAGAGTAGGATACGTGCCATGTTTGTTTACATGTCTGGAAGAAATACTATATTTTAAAAGAAAGTCAGAGATCTAGAACCAAACCCTATGTTGAAAGTGACAGTTAACATGAATGCTGTGCTGGATTTTTTCCACGTGTGTTGCAAAGCTTTTGAATGATCTTGGTACTGTCATTAGCTTTAGTTAGTACATAAAACGTAAATAATAGGACTTTCTTGATATACGTTTAGATAATTAATGTGTAATCAGTTATTACCCCATTCTAAATTGTATCACTGAACATTGAACTTTGAGCTCCGTAGCTATATAGAAATTATTTAACCAAACACCTATAACACAAAATTGCTGCATACTGAGCTTTAACGATTATTTCAAAAACTGTCACTTTAGTCACTGCATTTTCTAGACTTGAAAAAAGCAAAAGTATCTGTCAACAAAGTACCATGAATAAAAACAGATATGGACTAACCGCTTCGACGTGCCGCAAATTCCCCCGCTGTGCGGGCGAATTCCACGCGTGCGCGGAACGGACGGCGGGGCCGTCCGCCGCACACGCTCACCGTGACGTCGGACGGCCAGGGGCCGTCCGACGCATGTAAGAGGTTAAAGAACCTGCATCTTTACATCTAATTCCTGTGTGCCCCAACTTTCATTTATACACATCCAGTGTGTTACTACTAAGTCCAAAAGTAGTGAGTGAGACTTGCGTGATGTTAGCTGAAGCGGAGGGTGACAATTAAAGACTTATCCATGCACTTCATTTGATCGTGTCAGTAATCTGCAGCACCTTTCAATGTAAACACTTTTTGCACTATTGCAGATCACTAGACTTCACAAGCAAAGCAAGGTAATGGAGAGTGTCATGTTCAATGTATTCAGGGCCTCCAGCACAAATGAGGGCCTTCACAGCTAAATGTTTGCATTGTGTTGGGATCCAACTCTCCTTTATTGACCACCAAGGGCCTCTTCATTGATACTGATGAGGCAGAAATTAGACTTCGATATCTCACAAAAAGTAGTGAATGCTGGAATGGAGGCAGGCATGGGATAGCAGATCTCCAACTCTGCAACCGCAATGTCCCTGCATTAAAGGGATGGATTATAATGCCATAAACAGTCTGTCATTTGAAAGCAGATCAAGGAGTACAGTCAGTGGCCCAAGGCACACCTGTCAGCACCTCCCGATGTTTGCAGGCTACACAAGCAGACATAAGCTGCCAAAATTTGACAGTTTACATCTTGCAAATGGTTACCATCTGCGCTCAGCCAACATTAATCATTCCATGCTTTGCTACTGCAATAACGGTCGCAAAACATGCCTGAATACTTGACCTCTCGCCTTTCCATTGCGACTTGCAAGGTTTCCACAAGGTTTGCTTTGGGATATGTAATGGCACTTGTGAATCACAAAGTACTTTTGTGCATAGTACAGAGTCAGTTGCACTAGCAAAGACGTTTGCATGCAAGGCACTTGATTTTAGTCTGGCCACCAAATCAAAATCTTGTAACTAATCTCTGGAAGGCCTAAAAATCAATTTCATCTAATTCAAAACTACCACCAGAAGGAACCTTTCCAAAGAGCAGGTGGTCATAATGCTTAATAAATACCTCAATGAAGATCACATACATCATGGACTAGAATTTGTTTCTTTCCATCATCATTTGAGGATGCTGATAAACAAGCAAATGAGAATGACATTAAAGCTAACCAATGGGTGGGCTTTACGCCCACTGAAAGTTCTTGGCAACTGAAAATGGATCTTTTACAACCAGACAGTTAAAAAAAAAATAAGGCAGGTGAAATGAGCAGATACAAAATGAAAGAGCAGGCTATACAGCAGAAATTACCACACACTCATGGTAGAAACAAATTGACCTGGACAACATCAATACATTTCCTTTCTAGATCTTTTGTTGTGAATCCTTTTAATGACAAATGTAGCACAAATAAAATAAAATTCTATGCAAACGTTTAGCGTTTTATCCAACCACAATACAAGACATTGACCAAACCAATATTTAGATTTTTAATATATGCTTTTTAAAACACATTTTAAATACATTCATTGAAAATCTCATAATACGATGTTAATAAAAGTACTGCCCAACCTTCCTGTAACATACTTTTTTTCCCGTAATGTGATATTGATTTAACTATTTCAAATCTATGTCAAGAATTAGAAATCGCCCCAGATGCAAGCACTAGTTGTGGTCTCAAATTATTACTTTCATACCCAATAAAAGAGGAGGGGGTTGCATTTTTCTTTTTTACCCAAAAAAGACCGGCATCCAGGAAGCAAAAGAGTATCATTTTAAATTCTAACAAAACTGTCATAAACTTGCCACATGTAGAAGCATTTCAAACTCAAAGTCTAAAGAACAAAACGTTGTTTATCCTCTGAAAATCGACATGGGGTGCGGGAGGGATAGAGTTATAAATACAGATTATTATCCCAAGGAAGCAATGAAACACCTGAATGTTGATTAATGCTATCAAAACCTTTCTAGAATTCCTTACCTTAAACCCCCCTGGTGATACATTATCATTAGGACATCTGGCATCAATGTGTTCTCACTAGTACAACTGCACTGAGGTACATGAATGTGTTTTTGACGGAACACAATTCTAAATTTTTCTCTTTTTCATGGTAACTTCTTAAATACTTCAATTACCTAAACACATAAGCTAGGTTATCTTATGCTCGTATGCAGTATGAGTGATTAGTAATCAAAAGAGCATCCAAAAGAAGTTGGAGGTGGCCTCCAAATGATCATGGTTTTCTGTTTCAAATAACAGTTCTTCTTGTAAACCAACATATGCATTTACCAACTCTGTCAGTGTAGCGCAGAGTTCAGTATATGCCACTGCGCTGTTACACTAAATAACATTCCAACTACAGCACTTACATTTGATGCACTCATTGTGACCCTAAATTGCATCTTTAAACTTTATATACAAAAATGTTTTCACCTACCATAAATAGCAAGCATACCCACCAACAAATGTAGCACAATATTTCTGTTAATTGAATGTTTTTAAACAGCAAAAACCCAGCTCATTTCAAATTGTTTTTTATTATCAGTTTGTTGAACATTTGCTCCATTTTTGTATTAGTGGCATTTGGTAGCCTTGAAAAGTGCAGAGTGCTGAGGCAAACGTGTGAATTACATGAATAAACTACATTTATGAACTGTAAAACTTGCATCATTGTATCTTTTAGCATGCGCCCCAACTGCTTTATTTACATCTTGTGTGTTACTACACTGTGTTCTAAGAGTAGAGGGAGTGAACACCATCACCACGTTGACCGCTAATGACCACATATCTACGTTCTTCATTTAATGAAAATCTATATATGCATGGTTGATCAACACTAGTACATTACGGTTCAGTTCATGGTACAGTGACGACGTGTGCCCACGTGACACTTTAGTGTCTTGTGTCAAAAACATTTACACTAACAACCATTCTGCTCTGCAGATACTATTTACAAGTGTATTTTACTGTATAGATTTAAAAAAAGGAAAGGAGTCATAAAAAAGTACTGATTTTAAATCAGAGTATCTCAGGCATATTATTTTCAATACACGTTTGGTGAAAGCGCAAGACTGGAAAATGATATATCCATTTGTGGTGAGTTACTTCATATTTTGGCAAAAGATGGATGTGTAATACACTGTACATTCATTGTTTTCTGGTGTACTGAACAATGCGGACAATAACAGAAATCCTCGGTGCTCCAGGAATTTCAAAATATTGAATTCTACATTTTAAAGTTCATCTTTAACCTAAAAAGAAAAAGAAAAAAATATATAAACATTTGTAGTTTTAAGCATTACTTAATTTGTGTTCATGCTGTATGAGCTCTGGCTAAAAAGTAGAAAAAGCCACTCTTTGCTATCACACTGCAGGTTGCTAGATAGTGCAAGTGGAATAACAAAAATAATATACATCTGTGCAACTTCTATTATCATTCTTTTAGCACCTTTATATTGGTCTGACGTTGGCATACATGCTATGCTTTCTGAAAATAGTGCATACCTTTTAAAAGTTTTAAAAACATATCAGAAGGCAAATTTCCATTCACTGTTTTTGTCAATCGTTCTTACAAAAGAAAGATTGCAGAGCACTGAATAGGCACCCATGTAAGCAGCAGGCAACACATACGTACTTCACAGGGCATAAGAAAACCGACAGATAAAGGCACCTGCAAAGGTTCGTGTGAGTGGGATAAAACATGTACAGAACTGGATCAAAAATCTATTTAGTCCAGGGTGCAGCTCGAATATTATTATGCCTCAGTAGGTAGTGGCAGTGACCCACATCCTTTTTATCAGCAAAGATGGGCCTGCCTCGATCTAATGAATGAAATTAAACTTGGAGAGCCACATGCATGGGATTCCAGTATTGAGGAGCAATGAGAATAATAAATAGACATAGGAAATGGCACATTTAAGAGGGAGAGAGCAGAGGAGGGTGCAACAGAATGATGATGGTGGTTCCATTTACAAGGGTTCTAGGGTTGTTCACGATGAAGAAACATTTTTAGAAGGCTAACTGTATTACCTGTACTCACATATGTCATAAGTTAATCGTTGTTGAATTAAATTTAAAATGGTACCAAATAAACATACTTCGTCCTTCATCTGAACTGATTTACATTTGTGTTGAAACCCGAGAAGATCCCTTAGGTCAATTATAAATTTGAGTAAAGGAATATTTTAATTTAATGTGCTACATCCCTAAATTAAGTTGAACAAAATGGCCTTGGCTACTTGATTGGACTCTTCATTTAAATGATTCATTTTACAGCGATAAACACATGTAACATACATTTAAAAAAAAAAACTTTAATTACATGTCCAGATAGTCGCTACATGTGTTAAAATAAAACATGGTCTTCTGTGTTGCAAAGATCGGAAATTTGGTGCAGGGCAACTAAGATTTGAATTTGTATTTTCAAATCTCACGATGTGTGGTTCTTGTATAGCCAGATACAATCGTGTGAATTGTGTATTAGCTCTGGTGCTAATAAAACATGAATCAACAATTTCAGCTTGATCAGAAATGTACAAACATTGAAAATGAATTTATCAGGCAGTTTCATTTGCTCTTTCCTCTGAAAACTATAGCAAGTTTTTAACAACCTAAAAAACAAGCATTTGCAATGCAATCGGTCTCGCCTTTGGGACCTTATATGTATTTAGCTATGCAGCACATTAGTCTGGGTGCTGAAATATCTACTGTTCTTTAACATGGAG
Organism: Calotriton arnoldi; assembly: GCA_963921515.1. NCBI lineage: Eukaryota > Metazoa > Chordata > Amphibia > Caudata > Salamandridae > Calotriton > Calotriton arnoldi. The sequence continues at coordinate 3,140,844 of CAWUFW010001019.1, read as the reverse complement.
GGAAAGTAAGCACCAAACTGCGTGACATGCCAGGTATGGGAACACATGGAGAGAAACATTGCCTTTCAGCGGGAAATGGTATAGTCCAAAGCTCTGTTTTTAATATAAAATCAGGGCCTTCGGTGGTCAAGTCACTGAAAATACAAGATTTGAAAAAAATATTATTGTCTACGGGTGCTCGTGGAAGACAATTTCTATGGACTGGAAGATAGAGAATGCTAAAGTGATTCTGGTATTTTACTGACCTCTGCTGGTCGTTTTCTAGCAAGAAAGTTAAATAGAGGCAGTTGCCAGAAAAATAAAAAAAGAAAGTCCCTCAACAGAAAGCAATTCTGGTATTTTACTGACCTCTGCTGGTCGTTTTCTATCAAGACAGATAAATAGAGGCAGTTGAACAGAAAAAAAAAGTCCCTAAGCGGAAGCAGACAAGTCCTAGGGCTGATCTTCAGAGCCCACAAAGTACATACACATATAAGTATATACTAAAGTATATAAGTATATACTAAAGTATATACAAGAGGTCTCGAATGCTCGACCTAAAAAAAGTACATCCTGCATAATGTGGAGTCAGCCCTTTGGGAAGTGGTACAAACGCTTTCAATGCCAAGTGAATTGCCCGCACCTCCAACAAGTTGATTTGGAGATAGGTCTCTGCCTGAGGACTAGCCCTCTGATCTTAATCTCTCCCACATGATCAACGCCTAAGAAACAAAGTCGCACATTGGTGTATAGTGAATGCAGGTTGGCCAACTAACCTTGTCGACGAAATCATCATGGTCAGGAGAGTGGGTTGGCTGGGTTATTCTACCAAGTTTTCAAGGGGTGACTGTGTCATAATAAACTTTAGAAATCCCCGCTTTGTAAGTCAACTTTTACATCGATTGGACCATCGTGTAAAAGACATGGGCATGATTCGAGCTTTGCCACTAGGGTTTTTTTTTTTAACCAACCTGCATCCATCGCACCAACACCCTGCCACCCCTAGATCAAGGCTCTGATTTGATTCGCAAGCCCATGTCATCCTTTGCCCATGAAACCGCTTTGAGGCTCTGGCCACCATGTCAAATGTTGAGTGACTCTCTGGCCTTTGAGTTATTCTCCCTGACGACATGGGACTGGAACACACAAGGAGGTCATTCCACGCATCATTCTTCATGCTACCACAAGAAACACCTTGAAGTCGGGCTACATCGGACCAGACTTTTTAAAAAAAAATTCTTCGAACATTGTGGGCATCAGTAACAAGCTGGATAATTGAGAATGGCTAGAGCTAATCAAGGAGTATGATGTTGTATGTTGCCAGGAGACCTGGCCTTTGAGGACTTCTATGTTGATGGGTTTCAATCATTTTGTGAGGCTGCTACACCCTCAAACTCAGGCAGATCTAAGGGGGTTTAGAGTTCTCATTTCGCTAAGGATCAGTAATTTGAATCAAAAATCTTTTGCGCACTCCATGTTCCCAAATTCTGCATTTAAGCATTTCCGAGTTTCCTGGATGTCCTTTTGATTCATTTAAAAAAAAAAATATTTTTCCAATCACCCTATTGATCTGGGGAAAAAATAGACCAATTCATAACGGAGTATTGCCCGAGATACCCAGATAGGGAGGGCTACCCTATGGGCAGGTGACTTTAATATCTCTACCTGCCCATTTAGTGGCGCAATGCCTTTGGGAGAACTGACTGGCATGAGGAAAACATCATGTACTTTACGCACACCTCATACGGTGCTGCATTAAAAATCAGAGCATCATGAAACACAATCTATCTTTTAATATTGATTTTTTTTACGGAAGATGACTCTATTCTGCCAACCTTTACAGGTAGAGGCAAAGGCTCGTCCATTGATTTTATCCTGTGTTCACCTCATTTTAAGCCACATTTACAAGATTCATTTATCTTACCATCCATTCTTAGTGATCATAACCCACCAGTACTTAGTTTTACATGCCCCTCTGATAGTCCACAAACACGTAGTCATCCTCTTGACCTGAAGTTCTAAAAAAAAAAAAACAGTGTCATCCGCCTATAATTGGAAAAAGTAGACCATGAGAAATTCTTCGTAAATGTAATGTTCGCAAAGCGTGATGACGTCATGACCTGCTTATCAGATGAGGCCCAGGTTGGGGATGTGCTGACCAGCTTTGAGGGTCTCTGCAACTTTGACTCAAGCCTGCTGTTTATTAAGTCCAAACACAAGGAACCCCGCCAGTACAAATGGTTCCATTCTGCAAGCACTGCTACACTTAACTAAATGAGCTACTTAAGGCGTCTCCCCGTAATAGTGAGGTCATAAGACAATGTAGATCTTCATATAAAATCCTTCTAAGAAAAGGAAAAAGGACATAAGAAAGAAGGCCTGGGATGACCTCCAGGCTGCCGCCCTATCTAGAGACTCCAGGGCCTACTGGGATGTAATAAGCATATCACACTTCACAGATGATAAGCAACCTAAATTAGAATGCCATATTCCCCCAGAGGAGTGGGTCGGTCTTTTTTCAAAAAGGTTCTCCAATGATTTGTCGCCTATAACTGTAACAAAGTTACCATCCCCTAAAGGCATGGACATATTAGCCCTAAGTAATTCTATTGATGTCAATGTTGTTTCTAGGGCCATTTTACAGACATCTGCCGGAAAGGCACTAGGCCCAGATGGGGTACCCCTTGATGTTTCCATGCAGGACCCCGCCTTTTGGGCACCTCTTTTAACTAACGTCTTTTGTGCGGCAGTAAGAGGTGACATCCCACATTCTTGGAAGGTATCCACCATCGTTTCTATATTTAAAAAAGGAAATAGACACCAACCCTCATGTTACTGACCCATCTCCCTCCTCGACTCCTCTGAAAAGATTCTGGGGTGGGTCCTTTTACAGATCCTGGAGGATTGGGCACAGGACACAGATTTTATTCAAAGACACAATGTGGTTTCCTTCCGGGGTAGGCACAGTTAAACAAACATTAAACCTTTTATTGATATCAGGGAAATATGTTCGGGGGGAGGGGTGACACTCTTCATATGGACTTCACGGACCTCTCTAGGGCGTTCTACTTGGAGTACAGGGGCAAGCTATGGTCCATGATGTGCAAAGAAGGGATCGAACCAGCTCTGGTAGATTTTTTACTTCACCTCCATAGTGATACAATGGTCCAGGTCCGCTTCAGCACAAATGGAGACTGCACCACATCCTTTCATTCAACCAAGGGCGTGAGAAAAGAATGCATTTTAGCCCCTTTCATATTTCTTTTCTATATAAATGCTCTTGAGACGGTGTTGACAACCAAAGGCAAAGACCTCCCTAAAGTGGGCAACCGCCGAGTACCCGTCCTATTATATGCGGACAACGCAGTCTTGATCGCTCGTACTGCCAATGGCTTGCAATTGATCCTCAATATATTTAATAATTTTATGGGGGATTTCAACTAAACCATCAGAAATCACACATTAGTATGATTTGTGGCCCTAAAAAGACCTCCTCTTGCACACTCAACATAGATGGTACTCCCATTAAAAAAGTTCAGAGTTTCAACTATCCTGGCATTATTTTTTCTGAAACACTGAGTTGGGAAGGGCTTTTAACTCGGAGAGCTCGTAAATTTGCCTGGGCCATTGATGGTATTGTCAGGTTCTCTTATAAACTGGGCCAAAAACCCATTAAAGAACTAATCACTCTGTACAAAAGTAAATGCAGCTCTCTGGAGTGTTATGGGGCTGGCGTTTGGGGGTATACACTCCCTGGTAGGCTCCATAAAATTGAAAATACATTTCTTTGTAGGGTCCTAGCGATCCCAAAAAGCATGGCCAGCCTTATCGCCCATCTGGAGGCCGGACTCCCCTTTTTTAGATGACTTAGAGGCTCATTATGATGGCGGAAGGACCGCCACCGCCAGCCGTGCGGTGGCGATCCCTCCGCCAAACGATGATTCACCGCCCGCCAGATTAGGATGGCGGGCGGATCCAGACCGCGACCGTGGCGGGCGCAAAGACCGCCCGCCACAGGCAATCGTCACGATTGCCTGACGGAGCGGTCTGCATACGTAAAATGGTGGCGGTGCCTAGCAGGCACCGTCCGCCAAATTACGATGCTGGTTACAGCCAGCCTTTCCATGGCGGCGAAACCACCATGGAAAGGCTGGCGGGGATTGGTTTCGGGGGCCCGTTGCGGGCCCCCCTTGTGTTGGGGGGAGGTGTGGGTGCACTGGGGGGGGTACATTTCACAGCACTAAGTGGCAGGCACCTTGTGGTGCCTGCCATGTAGTGCAGTGAAATGCACAATCTGCATTTTTGGCATCGCGGCGGGTGCTGCAGTCAGCAGCACCCGCCGCAATGTTAAATTGCAAGATGCGACCGCCATGGTGGCGGTCGCATCTTAATTTGGTGTGCGGGATGGCCGCATGCATGGCGGGGGGTCCCACTCCCCGACACAATGGCGGGCGGACTGAAGTCCGTCCGCCATCGTGATCACCCCCTTAGTCCAGGTTGCTCTACTACTCACCTGGCTTAAGATTTGGCGTTCAGAGGACACCACATGTTCACGTACGGACATTGAAGACTGCCTGAGACAAGACCGAGCCTTTTCCATTCCTTGGCTCGCTCATGCAAAAAAAGGGTTTTTCTGCTATAGGTTTATCAAATCTTTTTTATTTTCCCAATGAAATTGAAAACAGTTCAAAACTCACAGTTAAAACCCTCTCATTCCAAAATAGAAACCAAGATAGATTCTCCAAAAATCAACAGATGAGTTAAGTCTCGCGTTATTTAGATATAAAATGCGTGGAAGGGACTGAACCATACCGAACATGGGTTTCAAATAGTGAGCACAGATTTTGTTTAACCCGTTTTAGACTTAGCACCTTATGGTAGCTTATCCTCACCAGGGCACTTGGTTTCCGTCTCTTCCTCCTTGACCTTGTGATACAATTTCTAAGCAAACCCTAGCACATTTCATATTTGTTTTGCAGTTTTTATGTGCTCCCAAGAATGCAGTTTTTATGACCATTATTATGCACTTATGGTTCTAGATCCTACAGAGAATGTTTGTAGTGCCTTCAACTTTTAGACTCTGAACATTGCTGTTTTACTGTAACCAGCTATGTATGTCAAGCTCTTAGACTAATGTTAACTCTTGATGATCTTTGAACCAGCTTATGCTCGACTTACATCAAATTTACATTTTGGTTAGCCTTTCTGGAATTATTTGATTAGATCATGTTTTTATTATATGAACTATTTTATATGTGATGTTTTTAACGATATTTATATGTGTTTTACTACAGGTTCATTGATGCAATATTTTTTAAGGCTGTTCAGCCGAATAAAAAGTTTTGACTGACTGATCTCCCCACCCAGCAACAATGAATCCATCACAACTGTTAGTTCTTAGTAGGTTTGGGAGCTGGGAATTCGGCTGGTTCAATTGCGGTCGAGCAACCACCACTGCAGGTCGTTCGCAGTCTCCTCCAACACCTGCATGGAATCCCACTGAGACTTCAGATCCAGCGTAGAGTCTGCATTTGCCACCAGGCGTGGTCTACAAGCAGAATGAAGGAGGCAAGGAGCCTAGAAGATTCAAATCTGCTCTCACATAGACTTCGGTACGTTGGTGGAAAAGCCCAATGTCCATCATCTGGAGGTGGTCCACAACTGTTGGGGCAAGCCCTTCTTCAGCAACTAGTGGTAGAGGAAGACTGGTATCCCCAACCTCCGCAGATGGGCTGCGACCACCACCATCACCTCTGTGAACACCAAGGTGCACAGGTAAGGCCAAAAGAGAGCACCGAGAACCTGAAACCACAGGTACCGCATGTGGGACTGCAGGACAGGGATGTGGAAATAGGCGTCCTGCCGATCCAATGCCACCATCCAGTCTCCTGGACCCATGGCAGACAGAACATGGGTCACATTGAAGTGTCCTTCTCATGAAAGTAGTTCAGAGGGCAAAGATCTCCATCCGTAATTAGGACCAGGAAATAATAGGAGTGACAGCCAGTCACAATCTCTGATGCTGGCATCCTCTCCATGGCCTGCTTGGACTTCTCGTCGGAGTATGGAGAAGTGTGCCTCCACGAGGTATTGTGGTGTGGGTGGCATATTCGGTCCAGGTGACGGGTAGGATAGGGAGTAACCGTGTGTGTTCCACAATTTGGAGAACCCATTGTTGGGAGGTGAGATTTCTCCACTTGGGGAGGTTAAAAGGGATACAACCTCCAACTGGGTGCTCGTGTGCTGCTGAGAGTGGCTTAAAGTGGTTTTGAAGCAGCTGCCGGGGGTTTGGTTTGGGTAGATTGTTGCCGCTGGGGGCCTTGACGGTGGTGGCCTGCTCCTCTGCCTCTACCTTGAAAGGATTGGGAGGCGTGTTGTTGGTGCTGAGGCATGTTCTGACATTGCCTCTGTTGGTATCCCCTCCCGAAGGCTTTGAAAGGCACAAAACTGTTGAGGGATCTGCTGCACAGGTAGAGCCAGCCCAAGAGAGCATGCAGTGGCTTTACTGCCCTCCCCCTGGTCCAAAAACACACCAAAAACAAAATTAGCAAACATTGCTGCAATTCCGCGGGACTCCTGCAGGACGGGGAAAAAAAAGACGGCAGCCAGGGCAGCATTAATTAATTATAGGCACCAGCGCAGCCCCACTCCCTGAGCCATTAAAGGCCCCATGGAGCCCACCCCGGACGCCAAAATGTGTATAGTAGGGGGGCGGCTTCCTCCCTGAGCCTCCAGAGGCCCCGGGGACCCCATTCCCCAGGGCTGTTTCTTTAATAAAGAGGAGGGGGGCCATGAGCCCCCTCCTCCTTGAACCCTTATAGGCCTGGGGAGTCCACCCCCATGGCCGAAATGCTCAAAAAAGGGGAGGGGGCCACGTGGCCTCCCTCCCCGAGCCTTTAAAAAGCCCTGGGGACCTTATCCCGAGGGCTGCTACTTACAATTTAAGAGGAGGGGGCTGCACAGCTCCCCACCCAGAGTCTTCAATAGCACTGGGGACCCCATCACCCGGGGCCGGCTCACTAGCTATGTCCAGGGGAGTCCAACCCCGGGACATAGCGGTTTCCTTGCCCACACTGGTGTGGGCAGGGAAACCTGTGTTTGCTCCTATGTTTCTGAATCTCCCACCAAGCAGGAGAAATCACAAAGTCTGCTCTCAGCAGGAGGGGGGCGGGGGGGGGCTTTAAAAATGCTCTCGCCAGCTGGGAGCAGTCTTTTTATCAGTTTCCCTGCTTGAACTGAAGCGGGCAGGGAAACAGATAAAAATATTGCTCCTGCCCGGACAGAGTAGCACTTGTAGCTGCTCCCTGCGTGTGAGAGCAAAGCATGCGGGGAGCCGGCTGGAGCTGTGGGGGCCCTGGGGCTCCCCCCAAGAAGTGTATGGTGGGTGCCCTGGGTGGGCACCAGGGCATCCACCTTTAATAGTGCAGGCCCCAAGAAATGAGGTCCCTGCTGCTGGAAAATCCTTAGGAAGGGGGGCCATGCGCCCTCCTCCCCTTTAAATTAAAAACACAGCCATGGGGGATGGGGTCCCCAGGGGTCAATAAGGCTCGGGGAGGGGGTGACCCTGCCCCCCTCCCCTTTCATAAAAAAAGGCCTCCTATGAGAGTTTTCCAGACAAGATCAATAGAGTTCAGCAATACACAATAATCACTTGGATATCTGGGGAGTTAGGACAGCTAAGTGAGCCACCTCCCCTCAGGGTCGAAAGATTAAATGATGATGTACACTTTTTCCTGCTTGAAGTACGGTGATGAGGGGCACGGCCTGCCAATGTTGAGGAGGGACCCAGCCCAGCCTCCTTCAGGCATGAATGGTCCACGCGGTGCCACACACCTCAGGGGACAAGGCGCATTCTTGTAACGCTGCTTGCTCTCTTGCCCCTCCTCGACAAGGCACACTGGAAGCTGAAGCTTGGAGTCCTCAAGAGTCAGTCCACAGCGAAGCATCTTATTCTCGACTAACCATTGTGCTTCAACACCAGTCCTGATCTAGTCCAAACTCTCGCTCCCCCCTGAACGAAAAAACCCATCAGTTGACAGGGGGAACAGGCAGGTGAGGAGGAACAGATGAGCAAATGAGAAATCAAACAATAGATGTGCAGCAGAGCAGATAATTGTGGCAAAATAGCAGATGCATGTACAATTACTGTATTTGCTTATAGGGTGGTGATAGTAGCAGGTGTGCAGATAGCAAACAAGGTAAACTGCAAAAGGCAGGCTAACTCATGAGCACAAGCCTATCAACTTGACGCGGGCTGCATCCTTGCAACACATCGCCACTGGGTAGTTGTAGTTAGGTCTGCTTTTCCTTAGACAGAGCACATTTTGGTTTGCTAATAACTTTGGAGCCGTTTGACAAATCTGCATGAAACTTTACCAGAAAGACACATTTATCCACCTCAGCTCCTTCCTGGATAGTTTCGGGGTGGTTCATCAAGCGGAGGCCAAGAAAATATGGGTGTCTTAAAATGCAAAATCCCGGTTCATTTTTTATAGACTTTTTTTTAAAAGCATTACCGCACAAAACTACTGAACAGAATTACACTAGGGGGCTTACTTCGATGTTGGGTGGACGCCATTGCGGAAACGGGACTGACCTCAGGTCTTTAATAAAATGCATTAATAGGGGATGGGGCGTGTGCCCCCCCACCCACCCCCGAGCCTGTAGCGGCCACAGGGACCTAGTCCTCCAGGGCCAAACACATAAGTTTAGGGGAGGGGGTCTCTGCAGCCTTCCCCCCCCCCCCAAGCCCAAAAGGGCCCTGGGGACTCCATCACCCAAGGCCAAACAAGAATTAGAGGGGAGGGGGGCATGTGGCCCCCCTCCGCAAGCCTTACAAAGTCCTGGGAACTCCATCCCCTGAGGCCGGCTATTTACCTGTAACTCGGAAAGCCCACGCCCAGAACACAGTCATTTTCCCTGCCTGCAGGATTGTGGGCAGGAACAAAAGTGGGGACTCACCTGGCGGGTGCTTTGTCCCCGCTGGGTAGAAGCACACTTCTGCTTCCCTGCCCCTGCTCTTGCTGGCAGGGAAACGGTGATTGCTCCGGCCCTGGGGGAGCACGCAAAAACAGCTGCTCCCCTCGGGCGTGAGAAATGCCGGCTTCCGCAGCATGCGGGGAGACGGCTGAGGTCACGGGGGCCCAGGGGCTCCCCTACTGCCACAATTAATGTTTTGTGGGTGCCCCGGGTGGGTGCATGTTCTGTTGCTAAAGAGAACAGCTGACATAGAGCTATAAGGGAAGATAACTTTGGTATTCCGTCACGTAGGAAGAAAATTATCAATTAGTAACAACATAAGACGCCCAGAACTGCAAAAAAATAATCAGTGACTGGTACGAACATCTCTGCCAGGAAAAATTATCAGTCTGAAAGTAGACGCACAAACACAACACTTCTTTTTTGGGAAGCAAGGAGACAAAAGACCCCAGAGAGCGTCTAATTCAGAAAAACCCATATTCCTGTACTCAGAGGCACTTATTCTTGTATTAAAATCACCTAATACAAATCGAAATAGATTTTGGGTACTCCGCTAATAAACTTCAAAGGGTCTTTTCAAAAGTAGACCAAGATAAAGAAAAATTCATGGCGGGACCTTAATAAATATTGCAAAGTGAAAATTAATGAGTTATATCCTCAGATCTCATATAGGAACAGTAAACAACCATAGCCTAAGGAAGAGCCAATAACAGCTGAGAATTTTTGCAACCAAAAGACGATTGCAACAAAATGGACAGTCCACCACTAGGTCAACCTCTAATTGAAGGAAGGGCCGGGGAACAATAAACAAAATACTAATCTAACTTAAAATCGTTTAATAACCTAGTTTCTTGCAAACAAATAATGCATCATCTCAAAATAAGATATGGTCCAGGTATAACTAGATAGTCTGAGAAAGAGCAACAATGTGAACAAGAGTAAGGGATGGACGAAAGAACGAACCTTTCTTGGAAAAATATTTTCAATGAAACTAAAAAATAAATGAAAATATATTTCCAGCGGTTCACAAATTTCTTAACACTACGCATGTTGAATTAGAGTTAGGGAGAACTGCTGTACACTAGGAACATATATGAATCACATACGCTCAAAAGCATAACCTCTGTATATTACAAGTTCCTCTTGTGGAAGCACAAGTATTTGTGAATCAGTGGTAAATCTCTGCAATGAGCATGTATATGGCATACAGATATAAAAAGACCAAACAGGCATTCATACGTAATGCGTGACAAGTACACACGGATGACAGTCAATTTACTAAGTCCAGTGATATCATCAGTTCAAACAGCCGAGATCTGCATTCTTTTCATGTTCTAGTTATGCTACTTTCACATTACATACCTTATTTCTGTGGCAAGTACATGGGAAAAGGTCATCTGTGGGCTGCTCCACTAGTTCCATGCCTTCTCTGATTTTTGGCTTACTCACTTGCAAGTATGAATACTCCTAATTTACAAACAAAAGAAGGTAATTTCAGACACAAATAAATACTGGTACATCAAAAGATCAACATGCCAATATATTCTAATCGTCATTGTCCAGGTGTTAGGGTCTGTATTGTGTGTTTACTCAACCGCAAATTGGGCAATGAAAAATGCAGTTTAACTGTATAGGCAAAATTACATTGACCTTAATGAAAAAATACGCTACAGTCTGGGACGAACGTCTTCTGCGGGGCTTTGGGAAGCTGTGTCACCCTGCACTCGTAGGATTGTTGATAGCATTGACCTTTGTTTCCTCTCAGGTGAGGCAAACAATCTTAACTGTCCACTGAGGAAACTCCTTTTTAAAGGCTGCGGGACATCACATGAAAGCTCTGCTGTGTCTAAGGTGACTAGTCTCCCCCTCTAGCTAGTTTAGAAAAGGCTGCATGGCAATATCAGAATCTAAGGGTACAGGCCAGTGTGCTCGTAACCCGGTGGAGGGACAACTTTCGAGCTCTGTCCAAGTAAGGCCTGTCCAGCCTCTCCTAACCGGGGTCCTTTGCTTTGATCATGTACAGTACATGTATGGAGAATGTAATAACCTAGTGTATGTATTTATTTGTGTGTGAGAGTTTGAAATTTCTTTTAAATGTGCTTAGCTATTTATAAAGTCATGTCCACTGGACTCCACATGCATGTGTAGATTTCAACACTTCAGATTACCTAATTGGCCAGCCCTGGCTAGAAGTACTGGTCAGTGTGACATTTATGGAGCTGAATGCTTTTGCATGATCCTGCATAACAGTACAGATGAGTATAACTGGCTATCCAGGAAGGGAATCTTTGCTAGTTGCCATTCCCTAATCCAAATTTGGAATAGTTTATGGAAGCTCTGCTGCTGCTGAACTACATGGAGAGGAAGACCTAGCAGCCTGTGTAGGTCCCTGAATTGCATCCACAAAGAGGAGTTACTGACTACCAGCTGCTTGGAAGGACCTGTGGTTGACAGCCGGATGGACTCAGGCCTGGAAACATGACCTCAAAACATGAGGTCAATCCAAATAGCCTGACCAGGAAACATGAACTCTAGGGTCATGTTCGCCCTATACAAAACCTTTTAAATAAAATAAAATTAAATAAATGAACTTCAGTACACACCTGTCTTTGACCAGGGGAAGCTCATCGCCTTTGAGTTAACACAGAGGGTGAGCCTGACAAGTGCTGGTCTTGCCCCATGTCATAGGAAAACAAAAGAGTATTCTTTTTTTCTAGTTGGCTCCCTGAGTCTCGAGGTTTCCTCTACTTCACCCTCTGGACTGGGGATTTGCTGTGATAGTTAAAAACACACAAGATGATGGACGGAATGTTGCACATTGGCAAACATTCACCCCCAGTCACAGATCTGGGTTTAATCCATCGTTATTTTGCTTCACCACGCCACCCCAGTTCAGACATAGCCATATGCAAATCAGTCTTGACCCTGTGCCTCATGGGAACAGTCCAGACCGAACTGCCAAGCCATGTCTTCCCTGGACCGGAATCAAGCATCCTAGGACCGGTTTCGGGCTTTCAGCCCTCATCAGCCAGGATAGCTTGACTCCAGTGGCGTGGTGAGCACGGGACCCACGTCTGGGCATACCCTTCCCACTTAGGGCGAAATGCAAAACACACAAGATGATGGACGGAATGTTGCACATTGGCAAACATTCACCCCCAGTCGTCCTGGCTGAAGAGGGGTGAAACCCCGAAACCGGTCCTAGGATGCTTGTTTCCAGTCCAGGGAGGACCTGGCTTGGCAGTTCGGGCTGGACTGTTCCCATGAGGCACAGGGTCAAGACTGATTTGCAAATGGGTGGGTTCAAACTGGAATGGCATGGTGAGCAAAAAAACGATGGATTTAGGCCCAGATCTCTGTACTGGGGTGAATGTATGACATTGTTCTGCATTCTGTCCATCAACTGTTGTTTTTGCATTTGTCACCCCGAGTGGGACGGGTATGCCCAGACGTGGGTCCCGTGCTCTCCATGCCACTGGAATCAAGCTATCCTGGCTGAAGAGGGGTGAAACCCCGAAACCGGTCCTAGGATGCTTGTTTCCAGTCCAGGGAGGACCTGGCTTGGCAGTTCGGGCTGGACTGTTCCCATGAGGCACAGGGTCAAGACTGATTTGCATATGGCTGGGTTCAAACTGGAATGGCATGGTGAGCAAAAAAACGATGGATTTAGGCCCAGATCTCTGTACTGGGGTGAATGTATGACATTGTTCTGCATTCTGTCCATCAACTGTTGTTTTTGCATTTGTCACCCCGAGTGGGACGGGTATGCCCAGACGTGGGTCCCGTGCTCTCCATACCACTGGAATCAAGCTATCCTGGCTGAAGAGGGGTGAAACCCCGAAACCGGTCCTAGGATGCTTGTTTCCAGTCCAGGGAGGACCTGGCTTGGCAGTTCGGGCTGGACTGTTCCCATGAGGCACAGGGTCAAGACTGATTTGCATATGGCTGGGTTCAAACTGGAATGGCATGGTGAGCAAAAAAACGATGGATTTAGGCCCAGATCTCTGTACTGGGGTGAATGTATGACATTGTTCTGCATTCTGTCCATCAACTGTTGTTTTTGCATTTGTCACCCCGAGTGGGACGGGTATGCCCAGACGTGGGTCCCGTGCTCTCCATGCCACTGGAATCAAGCTATCCTGGCTGAAGAGGGGTGAAACCCCGAAACCGGTCCTAGGATGCTTGTTTCCAGTCCAGGGAGGACCTGGCTTGGCAGTTCGGGCTGGACTGTTCCCATGAGGCACAGGGTCAAGACTGATTTGCATATGGCTGGGTTCAAACTGGAAGGGCATGGTGAGCAAAAAACGATGGATTTAGGCCCAGATCTCTGTACTGGGGTGAATGTATGACATTGTTCTGCATTCTGTCCATCAACTGTTGTTTTTGCATTTGTCACCCCGAGTGGGACGGGTATGCCCAGACGTGGGTCCCGTGCTCTCCATGCCACTGGAATCAAGCTATCCTGGCTGAAGAGGGGTGAAACCCCGAAACCGGTCCTAGGATGCTTGTTTCCAGTCCAGGGAGGACCTGGCTTGGCAGTTCGGGCTGGACCACGTACGCAACCTAGGGGTCATCCTCGACCCCACCCTCTCCATGACTAAGCAGGTCAACGCCGTTTCCTCATCCTGCTTCAACATCCTCCGAATGCTCCGCAGGATCTTCAAGTGGATCCCCACCGAAACAAGAAAAACAGTCACCCAGGCCCTCGTCACCAGCAGGCTGGACTACGGAAACGCCCTCTACGCAGGAACGACGGCTAAGCTCCTGAGACGGCTGCAACGCATCCAGAACGCCTCTGCACGTCTTATCCTCGACATCCCCCGACGCAGCCACATCACACCCCACCTGAGAGACCTGCACTGGCTCCCTGTCAACAAGAGGATAACCTTCAAGCTCCTCACCCACGCACACAAAGCACTCCACAACTCCGGACCAGCCTACCTCAACAGACGACTCAGCTTCTACACCCCCACCCGCCAGCTCCGCTCGACCAGCCTCGCCCTCGCCACAGTCCCCCGCATCCGGAAAACGACCGCCGGCGGCAGATCCTTCTCCCACCTCGCCGCCAAGACCTGGAACACCCTCCCCACCAACCTCCGACAGACCCAAGACCTACTGGCCTTATGAAGACTCCTCAAGACCTGGCTCTTCGATCAGTAGCAGCACCACCCCCCTCTTCCCCCAGCGCCTTGAGACCCTCGCGGGTATGTAGTGCGCTTTATAAGTGACATGATTGATTGATTGATTGATTGACTGTTCCCATGAGGCACAGGGTCAAGACTGATTTGCATATGGCTGGGTTCAAACTGGAATGGCATGGTGAGCAAAAAAACGATGGATTTAGGCCCAGATCTCTGTACTGGGGTGAATGTATGACATTGTTCTGCATTCTGTCCATCAACTGTTGTTTTTGCATTTGTCACCCCGAGTGGGACGGGTATGCCCAGACGTGGGTCCCGTGCTCTCCATGCCACTGGAATCAAGCTATCCTGGCTGAAGAGGGGTGAACCCCGAAACCGGTCCTAGGATGCTTGTTTCCAGTCCAGGGAGGACCTGGCTTGGCAGTTCGGGCTGGACTGTTCCCATGAGGCACAGGGTCAAGACTGATTTGCATATGGCTGGGTTCAAACTGGAATGGCATGGTGAGCAAAAAACGATGGATTTAGGCCCAGATCTCTGTACTGGGGTGAATGTATGACATTGTTCTGCATTCTGTCCATCAACTGTTGTTTTTGCATTTGTCACCCCGAGTGGGACGGGTATGCCCAGACGTGGGTCCCGTGCTCTCCATGCCACTGGAATCAAGCTATCCTGGCTGAAGAGGGGTGAAACCCCGAAACCGGTCCTAGGATGCTTGTTTCCAGTCCAGGGAGGACCTGGCTTGGCAGTTCGGGCTGGACTGTTCCCATGAGGCACAGGGTCAAGACTGATTTGCATATGGCTGGGTTCAAACTGGAATGGCATGGTGAGCAAAAAAACGATGGATTTAGGCCCAGATCTCTGTACTGGGGTGAATGTATGACATTGTTCTGCATTCTGTCCATCAACTGTTGTTTTTGCATTTGTCACCCCGAGTGGGACGGGTATGCCCAGACGTGGGTCCCGTGCTCTCCATGCCACTGGAATCAAGCTATCCTGGCTGAAGAGGGTGAAACCCCGAAACCGGTCCTAGGATGCTTGTTTCCAGTCCAGGGAGGACCTGGCTTGGCAGTTCGGGCTGGACTGTTCCCATGAGGCACAGGGTCAAGACTGATTTGCATATGGCTGGGTTCAAACTGGAATGGCATGGTGAGCAAAAAAACGATGGATTTAGGCCCAGATCTCTGTACTGGGGTGAATGTATGACATTGTTCTGCATTCTGTCCATCAACTGTTGTTTTTGCATTTGTCACCCCGAGTGGGACGGGTATGCCCAGACGTGGGTCCCGTGCTCTCCATGCCACTGGAATCAAGCTATCCTGGCTGAAGAGGGGTGAAACCCCGAAACCGGTCCTAGGATGCTTGTTTCCAGTCCAGGGAGGACCTGGCTTGGCAGTTCGGGCTGGACTGTTCCCATGAGGCACAGGGTCAAGACTGATTTGCATATGGCTGGGTTCAAACTGGAATGGCATGGTGAGCAAAAAAACGATGGATTTAGGCCCAGATCTCTGTACTGGGGTGAATGTATGACATTGTTCTGCATTCTGTCCATCAACTGTTGTTTTTGTGATAGTTAAAAAGGTCGTCCTGATTGCAGAAACATGGAAATTATCAATATATCCTGAGTAGTTCTGGAGAATTTGTCAATTGAATCCCTAGTCAGTTCCCCCAATAGCAAGTTAGTCTCCAGCTTTGTCTCTTCAATGGCTGATGTGGGTGCCCTGGCCCCTGCCACCAGAAACCCTTGACCGCGACTACTGGTTCTGAGATACAGACCCCTGAACTGACCGTTCCCAATCAGTATGCCCAGTGTGTACTGGATTTTTGGTCTCTAACAGACTGTGCCCTCACATCGGGCCCTATAGATTGGACCAGGCTAACCCTGCCGGACACAACTGAGAAGCAGCTAAAGGACACCACTGTTCTACCAAGCTTGGGTTGGGCACCTAGTTTTTTTGGGCAGAGGGTCCAGGCCAAGTTTCATGGCAGGTGCATGGAAACTAAATCACTGCAGACCGAAACAATCAAAACTCATGATAAACCCACTGAAACCAAACAAATACTGTTTTTTCTTTGATAAGAATAAATGTTATATTTTATCTCGTTTTTGACTAAATGGCCATTTAACGAAAGCCGAGGAAAAAAAAGTTCATGAGTGGAACGTCTACAATAATCTCAGCCATTGGTAAATTACTTTGGACCACTTACAAATCGGTCTGCTTTTTTGCTCACTATGCCACTCTAGAGAGAGACCAACCTTAAACAAATAAGCCTTGGTCCTCCTCCAATAGTAACAGTCCTACACAAATTGCCAGGCCACGTCTCCTCTAGAGAGACAGACAAGGAAGTCACACCAGGAATCGAAGCATATAAAAATCCTCACAACATGTGTTCTAAATTAACGGTTTTTACAAACAACAGAAGATCAAAACAGAGTGGGGATTGGCCTGCAATACTACATATTGGATTGGAGATATAAACATTCCACCCGTTGTGTGTGTAAGGGGGGCGAGAAGACACTCACCACGTACAAAGACCAATGGGCATTCCAGTAGTCCGGACCTTGGGGGGATCCAAGAGGGGTTGGGGTTAAACAGGATACAGGGCAATGAGGAGCATGACGTGGGTGAGACAGAAGAGGGGTGTGGGCGAGTGAGCCTTGAGGGACAGGAGGAGAGGATGGGAGGTGAGTAGATGAGCGAGGAATGCAGTGGATGGGAAGCAGTGGGGGTGACATGGGAGAGAGTACAGCGGAAGTAGAGGTGATAAGCAGGAGAGGAAAGGAGTGGTGGGTGAAAAGTAGCAGGGTGGGGTGAAGGGTGACAGAAGATAGAAACAGCGGGGCACCGTAGAAGCTGTTGTAGTGGAAATTAGAAGGGGTGATGTGGAAAGCTCGGTGGGGCGAAGAGTCCGGTGTTCGGGGCGCTCGAAGCTAGCCCTTGGAATGGCCCGGTACCCCCCCGCCGGTCCCCCTGTGCCACCTACTGAGCTGCAAGGAGCTGTCTGGCGAGAGGTGGAGGTGCGGCCAAAGGGGAGCACGGCAAACTGAAAGGGCTTGCGGCCCACCATGTACTGCAGGTAACGTCTGTGGGCAGGCAGGACGGGAATGTGGAAATATGCGTCCTGCAAGTCCAATGCTACCATCCAGTCTACCGGGTCCAGGGCAGACAGGACCTGCGCGAGAGTGAGCGTTTTGTACCTCTTCTTGAGGAAGAAATTGAGAGAGCACAGGTCGAGGATAGGATGAAGATCTCCGTCCTTCTTGAGCACCAGAAAGTAGCGGGAATAGAAACCACGACCTACTTCTGGCGCTGGCACTCTCTCTATGGCTCCCTGGTTCGAGAGTCGTCACTTCCTGTTGGAGAAGGGATAGGTGGTCCTCTGTCAGCCTGTCGTAAGTAAGTGGCATGGAGGGAGGGGTAGTTTCAATGAGAGGGAGTAGCCCCTTCGGGCGATCTGCAAAACTCACCGGTCAAATGTTATAGAACGCCAGTGGGGCAGGTGATGGCGGATCCTGCCCCCCCCCCACCCCCAACCCCCTCACTGCCTCTGAAAATATTGCCATCGAGGGAGGGGAGGTTACTCGAGGCTGGCAGATAACATACTATTTGAAGAAACATTTGCTTAAGGATTTGGTCATAGCCAAGATTTCTGTCGTTCAGATAAGCACCAAAGAGGTAGATGCACTGACAGAAGCTGCCTCAATCTTGAGGCCTAGAGCTGTGCAGCACATCCGGAAGGAGCCCGACATTAAGCATTAATGGCCACATCCGGAAATTTCGACCATTGGATGATTAATGTTAGTGAAAACTATGTACTGGTTGCTGATGGAGAAAAAGTGTATTGTGACATATGACTCCAAGCTGGTTGCAGTAAATAGTGAAATAAGATGGGAGACAACGTTATTGGGATCGGATTACTCCACATTAGTGTTATAAGTTTTTGACTTTTCAGAATGATGTCATCACCATTAGCAGCAGCAACACAAATAGAATGTAAAGGAAGATTATTCTGTTAAATGTCCATTGTGTTGTTTTGTTAAAGAAACAGCTTCACACTTTAGGTTTGTTAGGACTGCAGCCGACCAAGCGCTTTGTCTCTCACCCTCCTACGTACAGGATGCCAGTGTGGCTACAGTCCGATTAGTTCTCTTCTGTATGTGGGAGTCTTTGAGAGCTCGAGATGGGCTTGGGACATGAACCCCTGCTCAAAATGTTGTCTTTCCTTGCCCTATCAGGAGTAAGTGGAATCTAGGCCTTTTTTAAGATTGTGTAGTTTCTACTCAGGTTGCTAGCCTTGATTGCTCTTCCGCTTGCTCCCTCATTTATGGAGTGTATTTGTTCAGCAACAGGCAATATCCTTGCCTTAAAAAAAGTGAATGGCTACTGATCATGTCACCAAATCTAATTCTTGCCCTTTTGTCACCCTTTTATTCATTCAACATCATCTTTGCCTGGAACATATTGCCCGAGAAATTTCTCGGCCTTCTTTGATTAACCGCTCTTTATTTCTGAACACACACTGAGCATCCCACTGCACATATGGCCAGGTTGGTGCTGTGTAAATGCCTACATGTTTTTGCCTTTAAAACAATTATAATTTGTGCATCTGTCTCTTACATACTCTCACCCATCAAACAGCCTGGTAGTGCACCCCATCACAGAAGAGGTGTGGCGCAGCGGCCAGGGCGACTGACTCTGGAACCCGGGTGCTCACGGTTCGATCCCCGGCACCGTGGCAGATCAGCCCAGCACCATGTGACTCTGGGCAATAGCTCGCTTAATCTTCCCGACGGCCCCCAGCGCCTTGACACCTTCGGGTAATTGTTTGCGCTTTACAAATACTGGACATTTACAAGATAACTGCATCTCAGTGGTCATCATGCACAGCATGAAAACACTTCTCATATAGGCTTGAATCAACAACAGGACCCCACCAAACACACACCTTAAACGGAGTAGCTTGCTATCCATGCGGGTTAGTGCTCCACCGCCCCACTCGGGCATAGGAAGTGCTCAACAAATGCTACAATACACTATAGATGTATCAGACCTACCAACTCACAAGATGCCACCATGTGTCACACGATTTTGGCTCCCTTCACATGGTCACCTGGTGGGGAGTCGAAATCACACAGTGGCAGAGAAGACAAGATGGAAAGCACTGGACAGAGGCTTTCCAGTTGGTCTTTGAAGGCTGTAAGCAGGCGATGTTGTTAAGGGGTGTGAAAACACCTCAGGACTTCGGCGAAAGCCACAAAGCCCCTTTGTTTGTTTTTTGGGGGGGGATAGGTGCATTGGTGGAGGGCACAGTGCCCTCCACCTTGGGTAGCTCTGGGTAAGAGGCTCTGCCCCCTCCAAGGCCACACCCCATCCTCACACAGTGAAATTGCTTTATAGGTTGGCAGGTATGGATGTATAAAAAAAACAAATGAATGGCTCTAGCCATGACAGGCTTAGGTCACAAGTGAGAACGATGAGAAGTTCACTAGTATTGTGCACGCAAGTGAAAACAATGGGGTGCCTAAGGTTTTTACAACATCAATTGATCGCGTAAATAGGAATTAAATGTGACTGTATATCTGGTGGAGTATATTAATGTTTAGTTACCCAGGGTAATCCAGCACTCATTTGGGCTAGATCGTATTGCAGTGCAAGAGTAGGATTTTCTTTTTTAAATACGGAATGTTACGTTTGAGTTGGCATGGCATTTTAACATTTTGTAAACTGATATTTCCTTTTGTATGTAATGAATTCTTCTTTTTGCAGGTGATGGATGTACTAAGCCGAGGGAATACAACTAGCCAGACTCAAGATCACACAATTCAGAATCATTAGCTGCCGGACCTGGACACCAGGCAGGCTTTGAAGTGGGACTGAGAGGAAAATGATAGGAAGCAACGGAAACGGAGGCAACAAGAGCTCTTCTACACAGTACTCCGAGGATGAGGAAGAGGTCTATACAGCACCAGATGCTGGGTGTCAAACTGGCCTAAAATACTAAGGCTATTACAGGTCTCTGTTATCAGCATTAGCCGGATGATATTACAAGAATAGTCTTGCATGAAGGAGTGACATACGAGTTAAAACATGGCAAAGTATAGTCGAGTAGGAAATTATGGGTTAGTGTTCTGGATAATCGACTATATTCCAACCAGCCTGCTGTGACCAGCACCCAGCGAAAGGAATGCTATCTGAGGAACACTCTGGGAAGGACTATAAGCCAAGTATGGATGTGACAACATCTGACACCAAAACCACTGACCACATCAGTCTTATTGCTGTTGCTTAGATATTAACGACTGCGGTACACTACTGTACTAAGCTTCGATCTTAGCTGCTGCTAGAGGTCATATCAAACCATTCTGCTCTAATCAATTGCTCAAGAACATGTTTGAACATCCAATTTCCGGGGAATGGAGACAACACTTGAAAGCCAGCTCTTTTGGTATGAATTTTAAAAATTCTTGTATCATTATCAGGCAGAAATCTGATTTGAAGAAGTCACTGATATTATATAATAAATCCTGCAGGGAGTCTGGGATAAAAGGCATGAAGAAGACAGAATTGCAAAATCTTTTGATGCACACAATTGCTGTTGTATGCTTGTATAATACGTGTGTTTGGGGCAGTATGGATCAACTATCTGTAAATAAATAAATACGTGCGGGAGTCCAAAGTTCTTCTTAGGAGTCCACCACCGTCGGCAGGGTGGTGGACCAAGGGGTGCCGAACTCCACGGCTGTTTAGTCTAGATTCCCACCTCTTTCCTTTTTCTTCCACCACCCAGCACTTACTACAGTATTTCAGGCTCTTTTCACCCCACCACCCTTTTCAAACGTAGCCACTGTTTAATTCTATTTCTCTTCCTCCTTACTTCCTCTATTTCTGCCTTTCTCTCTCGTACTTTGGGTTAAAGTCTGATAAAAAAAATAAGTAAATCTAAAAAGAATAGCTGACGATACCAGCCACCAGCAAATATGTCTGTCCTGCTTGGTTGGTTTATCTTCAATAAAAAAATTTGTTTGAAAAGATGGCATACGTGAGAGCATGCTAGCCATGAAAAGGCTACGGCAGAGCAGAAGACTACAGCGTAAATGAGTGCTATAATTTTAATTTATCGTCATTGTAAATACTCTACCCCTCCAGCCTTTCCAGTAAACCCAACCTGCTGTGAGGAGCTTAACATTTCATGCAATAGCAACACACCCTACGACAATTCCCTCAAGTTCACCCATTTTATCGCCTGCCGCACATAGTAGGGCCAAGTTCAAGGTGTCTGTTGATGACTGCAAGCATCAGAGCCTGTAATAAAAGAGAAATTGCTACCGTTGATTGGACTTGTCAAGGCCACTCTGCCTCTGTCTCAAGGTTTAATTGCCTAATTAGGTCTCTGAAGGCACATTTCATTTTAGTGCACCTTTTTTTAAAGAAGGAAATAGTGTTGCGTTAGGCTGGCAGCTGTACTGTTTAAATAACGGACAATAAACACAGGTATTTTTCGGTGTACATCAGCACGTCCCACAGTTCATTTGGTACGGTGAAGGCCACCACGGTAAACCGCAAAGTCTGACCCCAGGTGCGCTTTGGAGAAACACAGGATGGAAAATTTGCTAACTTGTAATAGTAGTTATCCATCATGGGATACCCGAAAACTTTGGGCAAGAGAAACAAGTTATTTAAAAAATAAAAAAAAACATACGTAGATGTCTATTTAAAGGCACATTCGTTTTTTTTCTATTTTAATAAAAGGTCGGCAAATAAGATATACTATTAACAACAACTGCTGTAATACTCTTACAAACAAAGCACCATATGTACTAACAAATTACCAGCTAACCTCCGCGGTGAATCATGAATTATATACCTATAATTACTTGGAGTCACCCATATTATTACAAATAAAGTCATACAATAACTCATAGATTATCTTTCTTAAGTCCATCCCATATATTAATTATGTGCTAAGTTATAAATACTTGTAGAAAATAACATTTCATTCTTTAAGAGAACAGGCAGAGTCAACAGTCTTTATGTGCTCACAAAAAAACGCAACCCTGGCCTTCAAAATTCAAGGCAGCCCTGATATCAAGGAGAGATCAGTTGAAGGTGTTCCTTTTTTTCCACCTTTTAGACAGCGGATCCCTGAACACTGGGTTTCGGCCCTATTTCACGTTGAAGTCTATTTTTCTTGTCTAGTTTTGCTTCATTTAATGTTCTGAAGTGAAACCCTTACACCGTTCATTCTAATGTTTTTCTTTCTCAAATCTTTTTGACTTGGATACCATCCAGTATTTGTGAAGTGCAAACGTTGTAGCACAAAATCATAAAAGTGTTCTCAGACCCTTTACATTATTTGCCTATTGGATTCCACATCTCCTGGCAACTTCTGCCAGACGACCAGGAGAACTTTTATGGACAGGAAGGGAATTCTCTTCAGAGGAAGAGAAAATTCAAGAACACCCTAGGACTCAACTACAGGTGGATTCTCAACCAAAACAGGAAAGCTACAGCCACTGCCTCAGTGCTGTCTGAAATTTCCTTGGACCCTCCTCCTGCAGTCAGAAAGATGATGAAAAGTGACTGGTTATGCCATTCCAGGCACTTCCAGGTGTCGGCAAGACATTTGACGTCAAAGACATCGACGTCAAATGTGAAGGAGGTCAGAAGTCAAAGCAGCTTGATGTCAAGAGGCTCGCTGTTGAGGTACATCACATCAATATCCAATAGTATTGGGAAACAAATCCAACTTCATACGGGATAAAACTGACTCCTGTCCCGAAGCTGAAAAGTATTCCAACTGTCCTAATAAAATATAACCTTTTATCTTCTGACCTCAAATCACTGATCAGTGTCTAAATGAAACAAGATTTTACAATACTTCTCCGACAAGATCAATTCCACAAGGGGAAAGAAAAAAAAAATCACACCCAGTGAAATCAGAATGCATCTCTACTCCCCATAACCAACAACACTTGGACCACTTTTCCCCATCATCGACAGAAAGGGGCTGCCATAGTCATTAAACACTTCGATCTCTTCAACACCGATCTATATGTCCAACCTGCCGGCACCATCAGGAATAATTTTGGCCACTTCAGACAAATTTTGTGCTCACTGATCAATGCCTTTCTCCCTCAAGGAGCTTTGCTTTTATCTCCTTCACCTTTTGGCCACAGCAGGGTAATTCTAACCTTGGATAGAAGCATAGGGCCAATGGCCAAGTCTTTTTGGCTTTATCAACAAGACAAGGAAGCGTTATCATGTGGTGAACCTCAGAGCTCCATTTTATCAGCTGAATTTCTCAACTTATTCTAAGGCGGAGGGAGGGAGCCTCACCGCCCACTGGCAATAAAATCAAGGAGGGCCTACCTCCTTCTAGTCACAGACGTGAGCTTAAAGATGGTATGGCAGAAGTGAAGATAAGCACTGCTCCCTCCAATATGAGGTGGAACACTCATGGATGGATAGTGCAGACCACAGCTAAATACCGATTTGGAAAGTGCAGACATAGCCGAAAAAATAAAGGCTTTGGACCCAGCTTCTCCATGCATCTTAGGAGATATTCAAATTGACGTGTGCCTGTAAATGTAGAAGCAATGCATGAATCTTATACTAATGAATCAAGGTATGGGCATCCACCCTTACTATACCAAGTTATTTACCTTTTTGTTAAATAGAGAGTCAACCAAATGAGAGAAATAACAAATGCTGTGAGGGAAATTGGTGGGGGAACTGAAGCATTTTCCTAACACACCTGACATGCGTAGAGGTCATTTCAGTGAAGCTCCTTTCGAATGTTTGCAATAGTAACAAGAAATGCCCAAAAAGGAAAGGGTATTAATGAAATCTGTTGATTTCCTGTATGCTGAAATGAAAATAAAGACTAACGGGGCTAATCACAAAGGTGACTTAAATTTGCAAGTAAGTTACATGAGTAAACTTTTGAGTAACATTAACAATTGTATAGTTACTTGAAAATGTAGACTAACCTGTTTCCACCCCCTGGAACAGAGGCTACAGCCAAATTTAAATGTGCACGTTACTACTGCCAAAAAGGAGCAGTAGTTGGTCCAGCACCACACATGGCCAACCACTGATACTGCAACACCCTCCCATAGAAAATAATGAAGCAGGGACTTAACCCCTTAACTGTTGGGCCTTTCCCCCCACCAAGTGCTGAGCCCTTTTTTGGCTATTGGAGGTAGTTTGCGCTTAGGGCTCTATAACTTTTTCCACATAAAGTATTTCTTTATTTATTTAAAGTGTTTTATAAAGCACAAACATGATTCAAGAGTATCAGAGCGCTGTACATCCGATTGGAAACAGAATCAAAGACCTGAAACATAAAAATTAACACTTAACATAAAACATAGAACATAAAACTTAAAACTAGAGCAAGATATGGAATATTGTATCAGAGCTATTACTAAGCATTGCTGTTGAGTTATGAAGCACTGGGAAAAATTCTCAAAGATGTCTTTCTGAGTCCTGCCTTGATTCGGATTCAGTTCCAATTCCCCAGGGAAGTGTTTGTGTGCAGTCTACTGGGATGGATGTGCTTCTGCCCTTTATTAGTATTAGTGTTGTTGCAGCCCCCATGGAGACAGGTTAACTAAGAATTTGTGTGAGGAATCTGTTCATTACGATCCTTTTTACCTCTCTTTTGAAAATGTGTGTTGATGTGTTTGACAGAATCTCGGGTGGTAGGGAATTCCATATCCTTGGAGCCGATCCTGAAAATGGAGCGTATGTAGATTTTCTGTTTTCTGAATCTGGGTTGTTCTGGTCTGAGTTGGAAATATGCACTGCGTGCGATTGAACCGATATGTGCTATCATGTTCAGATTCTTATCCAGTGTTATTCCAAGGGATTTAGTGGATTCTATAAAGGTAGGTTTGCAAATGAGGGCGTCTAGGTGATTAAGCCAATCTTGGATGTTTGGGGAGCTGTTTTGAAGGGAGAAATAAGAATTCTGTTTTCGGAGAGTTCAGCTTGTTTTGAGACAGCTAAGTCTGTGTTTTGACTACAGTGTTATTTAGTTGAATGATGTCCTCTAGGAAGGACTTTTTTAAGTATAATTGTGTGTCATCTGCGTACATGTGGTATGCAAGGTATGATTATTTGAGGATTTCAGTTAGTGGTACCATATAGAGGTTAAATAGTGTGTAGTAAATGGAGAACCCTTGTGGAACTCCGCACCTCACTGGTGAAGCATTTGAGAATGAGTTGCCTAATTTGATTAGTTGTGAACGGTTTTGCAAGAAGGATGCGAACCAGGAGAGCACGTTCCCTAAGAGTCCCATTCTGTTTTCTAGCAATTCAAGTAGGTGTTGTGATTGACAGTGTCAAATGCGCATGAGAGGTCTAGGAGGATGAGTAGGTAGGAATTGTGGTGGTCTAGCATCTTAAGGGTGTCATCCATGATGTGTACGATGGCACATTCAGTGCTGTGCCCTTGTTCTAATCCAGATTGAAATTTTGCAAGTGGGTTGAAATGATCAATATGCCGACACAATTGGTTGCATACACATTTTTCCAACAGTTTGACCAGAGAGGGAATATTTAACACCAGGAGAAAGTTGTTCAGGGTTGTAGGGTCTGCACTGTTTTATTTTCAAGAGAGATGTCACTTGCCCAATCTTCAGGCAGTCCGGGATAATGCCTTGTTTTAGCGATAAGTTTACGATATTCGTCAGAATGGTGGAGAAGAGGTGACTGAGTTCCTTTAGTATTGTGGATGGGATGTGGTCATTGAAATGTGTAGTTGGTTTCATGGATAGTAAGGTCTTGTGGACCTCATCTCATTTAGTGTTTTGAACTCACTCAAGAATGCTTGACTTTTATTCTTAGGTGGGTGGTTCGTAGTTTGTTCCTTAACTGGTGATGGAGGCTCACCATTGGAACGGTGATCATTGTCTATAGTGGCTTGTAACCTTTCTTTGTCAATCACAATTGATGTTTTGATTTCTAAGATTTTTTTTTGTTGAAAAAGGGTGAGAAAGCTTCGCAGTTTTCCACTGAGTTATTGCTAATACTGGTTACGTTGTTTGCCCCTGTTTGACGATTGATCATTTCAAAACATTTTTTGTGGCTGTTCCGTCATTCAAATAGTTTAATTAGATGAAATGTTGAGGGTTCATGTCTCCACCTATGCTCCAACTGTCTCAGACGCCTCCTTAAATCATTCAGGCTTTGATTGTACAAAGGGTGGGAGGATTTGATTTTTGGGCTTTTGAGACTCAGTGGGACTACTGGCTCCATTATGTTCGATACCGTTTGGTTGTAGTGCTCAGTTACTTTAAAAACATTCTGGGTTACTGTTGGGGGAGTGAGATTTCTCAGGCAAAGCGAGGTTAGTTCCACCCTGTTCATGTTTTTGGTGTCTCTAACCCAGCATTTATGTTTGGTTTCTTGCCCTTTAGATCTCTGTGTTTGCGCATTTAGGTGAAATATGACTGAATGATGATCGGGCCAGTCATTGGCTGGGATTGAGTCAATTGTCAGTTCTCTTTCTTTGGATATTATTAGGTCGAGCGTTGATCCTTTGTTATATGTTAGGCTTGTGCAGGATTGGGTCAGGTTTTGATCTGAGAGGAATCGTTTTAGAGTAGAGACCTGCGTATCACCCTCGTCGGTCCAGTGAAGGTTGAATCTCAGAGAAAGATGGCATTGGGTGTAGCATGGAGTGTATTGTAATTGTTCCCATTAAATGCTCAATGAACAGCTGGTTGTCTCCTGGAGGATGGTAAATGAGGTGTACTTTAGCTAGTGATCTCTTTGCTGTGGAGATTTCGGCACCCATGTATTCACAGGATGTGAGACTTTCTACTGGGAAGTCTTGACTAGTAAGGAAGTCTCATGAATGATAGCGATCCCTCCTCCCAGTCATTGCGGTTGGTCAAGAGGCAGAATGGTGTAGTTTGGAGGAACAAGGATGTCAAGCAGGGGTGTGGACCATTGATTTAGCCAGGTTTCTGTCAGGAATAGAATGTCCAATTCATGATAGATGAGAGTTTCGGCAATGTCTGCAGCATGTATGATCGATAATCTGCATTTTAGGGTCAGTTTTGAAAGACACGAGGGATTAAGATTAGGTGTAGGCGGGATCGCAATTAGGTTCTCATGGTTTGTATTCTGTCTTTGCCAAGTTGCCTGCATCTTTCCTTGATGTCAACAGTCAGTATGTTGTAGATTGGCCATGAGGCTGGCAGCCAGGAATCCTTGTAGCATAGAAGCAATGCTTCGATGTCTGTCGTGGATAGCTGATAATGTGCTCGCCTGGGCGGGATTACATCATGAGGTGCAGGTGTGGATATCCAAGGGTGAGTGATAGAATTTAAGTTTGAGTGGGAAAGGTTGCTATCCTTTGTAGTTAATGCATCTTACACATAAGATTTCATCTCCTGGAAGGCTAGTGAGGTCGTCCTGATATTTATATTCATTTTTTTCAATTCCTCAATAATTGTTTCGATTTTGTGTTCAAGCTTGTTCAGCTGGGTATACCAGTATGGAGTCAGGTTGTGTCTGCGGGACATGCCACACCACGTGGATTCTCTAATATGTGTCTCTCTCTGACTATGTTGTTCTCCCGTATGGATTGGTCTAGGCACATGATCGTTGAACACCATGGGGTCTGAAATTGGTGTTCAAGGTATTGCAGGTGTCCTTACGTGCCTCTTAAGTGGCTGGTTGAGGTCATTGTAGGGGGTATTTCCTGGCGTTTCATTTGAGATGTGTTTACTTCTTAGAATCGTCTGACAAACTGAGGTAGGTGCATCCTCGGTGGCCTTTGTAAGGGCAGTGTTGTGCGTTTTTCTAGAGTGAGGGTCAAATCCAGTTGGGGATGACTGAATGTCTTCGTCCCAGACGGCTGTTGTTTCAGGCTCCTTTCGGTTATATCGATTCATCTAGTGAGATCCTGTCACATCTTATCTTCTTTCCATTGGTCGATATAATCGTGTGGGGGGTGGCAGAGAGGTAATGGCTGGACTATGAGAGCCTGGAGTTTGACTAAGATCCTGAAAAGTTTCTGATGTTTTTGTGGATCTGTCAAATGTCTAAGGGATGGGGTAGTTTGGTCGGTTGATGACAAGTTGGGTTAGGATCTTGGTCTGTTGTGTTGCTGATCAGGTTTAGCTGCAGTGTAATCGGCGAGTCTTGGAGAAGGAACGTTTAATTTCAGTTGCAAGTGGGCCTTGGTCTGGTATGTTGTGGATTCTGTGAAGTTGTAGTTTAATGTGCAAGTCTTGAGAAGTGCTCTGGAGTATAGGTGCTCTTGTGTGGGTTTTAAATTTAGTGCATTGATCAAAGGTGGATTACGGTCAGATGCTTGTACCAGTATGATGCCATTCTTGCAGATTGATATTGTTACTTCTGCATCAAATAGGTGGGAGGGAGAGTTTGATAATTTGAGACCATGGAGAATCTTGGTTGAGTTTGATACCTGTAAGAGTCTGTGGACTGATTCTCTCCACCTCGCAGTACATCGCATAAAGATAAGGTCTGATTTTATGGTTCCTTTCTTTAATCATAGGTAGGAGTCGGAGAGAAGTGTTTCTGGGTGGGTTTTTATGAGTCTGTGTTTGAATTGTTTTGTTACATTCTTAGAGTGATTCAGCGGGAAATTTATTTTGAATGAGTTAGGACCAGATTTAGAGAGGCATCTTTCTGGAGAAGTAGTTTTCTGTCAAGCCATCTTGGTGCTAATAGATGCTTGTCCCTGCGATCTGGGTCTGGGTCTGTGTGGTATTTCGTTAAGATAGTGTTTCTTCTGTCTCACCAAGACGTAAGAGTATCCAATGTTGATTTATGTGCCAAAGATACAAATTTCCAGTACAGTAACCCCTATGTTAGTGGGAGAGTAGTCATTTACCTTTCAACTTATAATCACATGAGAAAGATTCCAAGATGTCTGACCATTCTGAGTGACTGTGGAAGGAGAGTAGTCCTTCTACAGTTTTTAGCCCTTTAAGTGGCGTAGTCCTTCCACAGTATTTTATTCCTGTAAGATAAATAGTATTCCTACCACAGTTTTTAGTAGCTGGTATCTGGGGGTAGGATCACAGTCAAAGGAGGGAAACAAGCATGATCCTTTTAAAGTTTTGATGAAAACCAGGACAGTAGTCCATCTGCTATTTTTACCTAACTACTATCGAATAGAGATGCTCAAGATGGCTGCTCCCTGCCTGAATGGAGAGAGGGGTCAGGTCATTCTCAGTACCTGAGCCCCGAGTCTCTTTGCTGCTACCCTTGGAGAACAGAAAGGGTAAAAAGCAGAAAAACCGGTAAGTCTTTTTTCACTTTTTTATGGTAGGAGGCAACAAGAGAGCTGTTTCTCTTGTTTTAGTTCTCTTCTTAGTGGGGAGAGAGTCCTTTCTTTTTAGTGTTCCTAGTTACTTGGGCTGCACTGACTTCACCAAAATGGTGGTGGTTTCGGCAGTGTGGTGGTTGAGGGTGGTGCACCAAGGGAGAGACCGGGACGGTCAGGTTCTCGATCTAGAGGAGCCACGGTAAGGAGAATACACCCTACTGCTCCAATGACCACGCCAGGAGCTATGTGAGATGTGAGGAGGCCGTCAAAGCTGCAACGCTGATCACAGCTTCGGGGGCAGGCAGAAATGAGAGAGACTCGAGTCCAGACCTACCCTCAATGATGTGAGTCGTCAGTTTCCCTGTTTCATTCCAGTCAATCCTCCTGGAGCAGAAGTAAGGTAATCGGTGATCATGCTGAGCACCCAGCGCAGGTGATTTACACCAATTGGTGATTCCAGCCAATCGAGCTCCGGAGGGTTGCTCCTACAGATCAGCCATCTTGCCCGCAATATGTACACCAATTTGCGTCCCATTTTCCAACTTCCTGGGGATTCTAAAGGTACCCATGGTTTGTGGATTGCCCTGGAGGGGTCTGAGAAAATAGGCAAAACATAGCTACATTTTTTGTTTTTAGGGAAAAATAGGACAAAAGTGTTCTGGATAAAAGTGTCTGTTTTTTCTCCTAAAAATGGCATCAACGAATGGTTTGCTGTGCTTAAGTCACCATCTTCCCAACTTTCAGGAACATGCAGAGCTGAATAAAAAGCACATTTTTTTTACCAGTTTTGGCATTTTTCAAAGAGGTAGTCAATTTTTTGTGCTCTCAACCTACTTCCAGTCTGCGGTGGAAACGAGTGTGAAACCAAAGGGTGATCCAGGAAAGCTATAGATTTCTGGAAAGTAGACAACATTCTGAAATCAGCAAGTGGTCATATGTGTAGATCCCTCAAGGTTTTCCCAAAGAAACTAATTGTTGATATAAAGAAATATTGAAACAACGTTTTCATCTGTAAATTTATCACGATGGCTGATTTACAAAAGCAATATACCATTATGTCCACTAGACCCGTCTGGTTGAGGGGTTACATAGGGTTTGCAGGTTCTCCAAGAACCGAAGGCACCCAGAGCCAACAGCTGAGCTGCACCATACAATGGTTTTTCATTGTGTACCGAGTATAGATCAATTCATATGGTGAAATATGAGTGAAGAATGGGTATCAGAGAAACCTATGTATTTCTGAAATAGTCATAAGATGTGGAGTTTAGGAGCAGTAGTTATTTGTACAACTGTTAATTTGTGGGTACCCGCACTAGTATAAGATTTAGAGGGTATTTTTCAAAATGTCTTATTTTTTTTACACACTAGCTTACATTTGGAAGGCACAAATGCAGTGAAATGCAATTGGTAATAACAAATGTTCTACTATTATATGCTCCTACATGTTTTCAAATAAAAATGGTACCTCACTTGTGTGGGTAGGTCTACTGCTTGCAACAGGGTACAGGCCAATACACAACATGGACACACCACATTTTTCCACTCAAAAGTGACCTGTTTTTTTCCAATGTGTGTAGCTATGGATTTTGGGCCCAAGCTCAGCCGGCACCTAGAGAAACCTAGCGAACCTGTAAATCTTTGAAAACTAGACAGCTAAGGGAATCATATGTGGGGTGACTCGTGTGGCTCTCACCAGGTTTTATTACTGACACTCCCTTGCAAACCTCAAACTTTGACTAAAACAACACATTTTCCTCACATTTCTGTGATAAAAAGTTCTGACATTTGCGGGGAGCCACACATTTCCTTTTACCTGCATTTCCCCAACTCTCCCGATAAAAATGGTACCTGACTTGTGTGTGTAGGCTTAGGACCCGCGACAGGAAACTGCCCAAAACTGAACATGGATAGAACACATTTTTCAGCTCAAAACGAACCCCGCAGCTACCCCTATCACCGATCTCTCCACATGGCGCTTTAGGGCATTTTGTGCTGTGGTCTCTTGGCCCAACCACACAAGTGGGGTGCTGTTCTTATCCAGTGACTTGTGGGAACTCAGGGTGGCAGGACATTTGTGGTTCCCCACATATGCCAGATGTTTCCCACACAGAAATGTGAGGAAAATGTGTATTTGAGGTTTGCAGGGTATTGTGGTTAAGAAAATGTTTGTGGGATCCACATGAAGCACACCACCCTGGTCTCCCCTGGGTGTCTAGTTTTCAGAACTGTCTGGGTCTGGTAGGTTTCTCCAGGTGGCAGCCTGCCCAGGCCTAAAATGTGAAGCCATTCACCACTGCAAGCAGGACGATATTGGGAGTTTGCACACTCTACTGGCCCATAAGTAAAAACAACACTCAAAAGAATCAAATGTCCTCTCACTTGCCATTGGGATGGGATTCTTTAGTCTGCAGATAAGCGTGAAGACTGACACTTTAGGGGCGAGGGGGAGGCCTGATGTTAGGATGGGCCAGATCCACGCCAATATTTTATTAAAAGAATGTATTCCTGCCATACAGTGGGGTTTTTGTCTCCTTGCGGGGCATACTGAGGGCAAACCTCCTTTCGGGGAGGGAGGGGCAAAAAGACTGGTTTGTCCCTTTTGGGTTGGGGGTGTGGCCATGCCAAAGTGTAACATCTGCACTACTTTCTTTGCCGCAAAGGCAAAATCCCTGGTGTCTGGTGGATTTTCTACCCCCCACCCGGGGGAAAATTTGGGGCAACCTACCCAATTGGTACAAACCTATTTGCCCCCACAGGGTGAGAAAAACACTATTGCCCCTTCTGAAGAGGTGGCATGTCTCAATTCCAGATTAGGCCTCCCCCTCCTTTTCTTTGTTTCGCTGCTTTTTTGAAATCCCTGGCGTTCAGTAAGCTTTCTGCCCCCTTGAGGGGCAGATTGGGGGTGAAGACCCTATCTACTCCCCAGGGGGGAGGGGGCATTCCCACCCTAAATAAACACTGCATAAATTCAGACCCTGGTGTCCAGTGGGCTTTCTGTCCCCCTGTCGGGGAAGATTTGAGTAATCATCCCCAACTGCCACCCAGGGGGGAGGGCAAAAAGACTGTCAGCACTTTATTTTGGGGTGGGGGCATGGCTCTTACCCCTATATTTTGTATTTATATGTCCCTGGTGGCTAGTGGGCTTTATGCCCCCGGGGGGGGGGCAGTTAATCACCCCCATCTGCCCCACAGCAGGGATAGAAAGACTGCCAGCATAAATTTTTGGTGGGGTGGAGGCATGACCATGCCTATGCCCCTATATATGTTTTTTAATACATCCCTGGTGTCTAGTAGGCTTTCCGCTCCTCCAGTGGTGCAGATGGGGTTAATCACCCCTATCTGCCCAGGGGAGGCAGAAAAGACTGCCAGCATGCTTTTTGGGAAGTGTGGCGGCATGGCCATGCCCATGATGGGCCGCCACACCCCTGTTTTCTTTTATGTTCCCCCCATACGCTCCAGCAATTCCGTTATTTGGATTCCATACCCGGAGGGACCACCTCTTTAGCGGCCGACTACAGAAGTGGGAAAATGCCAGCATCATCTGCACGGGCAACCTTTACTCAGATGGGTGCCTGGTGGAGTTTGAGGCACTGACTGGACAGTATGTGCTCCATGAGGGCCAGTTCCTCCTCTATGCTTCCCTGAAGACAGCTATGGAGGGCACATGGGCAACTCGGGCTTTGAACCAGTCACACACCAGCTTCTACAAAAGCTGCACACTAGGGGCACAGGTCACAGGCTAATCAAATGGCTCACTCAAGCCATACTTGCACATACACAGATATCACTCCAACCCTTGCAGGAGATCTGGAAGACAGAGTTTAGTAGATCACTTCATAATAAGAAATGGGAGAGGATGTTAGCATGCCCACAGAGAGTATCTCGCAACGCCCCCTAAATCTCATCCAATATTTCATACTTCACCGGGCATACTTATCCCCAAAACAATTGACACACATTTCCCGGCGCCTCCGATACTTGTGCCAGATGTAATAACCTGAGAGCTGGCCTGAAATATATCCTATGGGACTGCCCACAACTGCAAACATAGTAGACCACTATTCACTCACAGTTAGAACGCCTCACAGACATCTTGAACATCTCCACCAGGGAGGCATGCGCTCTGGGTATATACTGAAGACCGTGTCAGTGCAAAGTTGCAACACGTTTCCTTGACCTGGCCCTCATACTGGCCAAGAAAACAATCACTACTTACTGGATATCAGCCCCCAACCCCTGAACAATGGCTGACCATGTTCACTCCAATGGGCAAAGGCCAAAACTGAGGCATTGCATGGTGAGGACGCCAGAGGACTAGGCTGACATTTACTGGCTCCAGGCTGGGAAGCATTTCTGTCTAAACTGATAGATCCACCGTTGGAGTCTTCCACGAACTCCATAGCCTCGCACTCCTAAGGGCTACAACACATCGCAAGTAACCACTCCCCTTCCTTCAGCCTACCAACCATGCCCCTAAGACCCGTACATTTCCCTGATGTGGGAGGCATACACCTTAACCCCTTTTCCCATCCTCTCTCTCCCCATACCAACCCACTACTCCAACTTTCCCATCCTAGTCATACAAGGGGGGCATTAGACCCACTAATCACAGGACCACCCTGAGAAATTGAAACATTGAACATTCATGACCACTCTGTATAATTATTGAAACTGTATACAATACCGGATATGCTAATCTTGCTTGTATACTTGTAAAAAAAACTCAATAAAGAAATTTGTTAAAAAAAAAAAATAAAAAAAATGGGGGAGCATGGGCAGCAAAGGAAGGGTGGAAAAGAGAAGACAAAGAGAGGGAGAGAAAATAAAATAGGCCTTATGCACTGTATTGCTAGGTCCTGAGATTAACAAATGAGAGAATCAGTCCATCAAATAAAAATACAGACTGAAATGTTCTTTGGGTGGGAAAAGTACAACAATAATTTGATGCTCTAATTAATAAATCAAAGGGGTCATTTGTGGAAACGGGACTATCGGGGTCTCCCATAGATTTAGTCTAAAGTTATTTATAAACTACACATAACAAGATTCTTAAATTTATCACCATGTGAGCTTATTCAAAAAATGTAGTTTCATTTCAGTATGCAAAATTGTTATATCAAACAGATTAGCAAGCAGACTAACAAGTTCCTTCTCCAAAGAAAAGCTCAAAAAGCTCTCAGGCCAGAACAATAAATCTTAAGTCAAAGGTCTCTGCTAGTAGAGTCTCAAAGCAAACCTGCAGTGAGTAAACCTAAGGTTTCAGAGAAGTTATCCCACAGCAAAAAAGTCTAAAAAGTCTGGCTCATCTCCAGATTGCACCTCCTTTTATAATAATTTTGGTACAGAAGGCACATGCTCTTCGAAACATGATTTTACATAGAAGCAATATTTCAATTACAATAGCCAATTAAACTATTAGTTTTTATGACATTCCTGCAACACCTATGTTCCTTTACAGCCTATTGGCTAAAGCAGTGCATAATTAAAGGATGTAAGCATACACAATATGAACAATAGCCTGCTTTATCTACAATGCAAAGCTTCGGTTAAGCAGCCTTGAGAATTTGTAACAAAAGGAACATCTTCTACTGGTGAGAAGTAACCATTACATTTGTACTAGAATGAACACCATAGCAATATGGCAGTAGTTTCCATGATTTTCTAAAATAAAAAAGACACATGCATGCACAGTCGAAAGTTTGTACACAAAGTAAACAGACTTTTCTTCTTCAGTAAATGTGAATGATTTTCAAAGCAGCAAATTGCGGCCTGGTCATGCTAACGAATGCACCACAATTAATAATTAATTTCAATTACATTAAAACTCTTTTACAAAAGAGTGGAAAACCATTAAATCAGGGAACTGAGATAGACAAGAACGCCAATGAATCATGGCCTAAGGGTGGACCTTAAGCCCACTCTAAGTCTATACTGAATACAATAGGTCTGTTGCCAGCACTAGGGAAGACCTAAAAAGGAAAAAACATAACTAGGGGAGATACATTGTGAAGCAAAGGCACTAAAGTAACAACAGTGGAACAAACAATTAAGTAAACAAATATACATGTACAATACGCAGCATCCTAATAATGAGGATCCACAAAATAGATTAGGTATCATAACTGTAATGACCAAGTTACAGTTTAAAGATGTAGAGGTCAGAAATGGTTGTAAAGTTGAAAATGGCCTCAGAATATATTTTGATGGATTTGCTGACCTAAACACTTGATTCAACAACACAGTTCTTTTATTATGAAATTTGCTCAAGTCACAGAGAGTAAATGACTTCTTTAAAAATATCAGTGGAATGGCTTACGAATAGATCTGTAAAGAAGATTTAGAATTCTAGACGAGTGACAAAAGCATCCAAAATTCCTAAACTGCTTAGAATTTACAACACCATAAAAAAATATTTGCCATCAATGTCTATTACAATTTCAATTAGTTTATTTTGTCACGTTTCTGGCCTCTTTTCATCTAGTGAAAACTAAAGTCAAAGTTTCACTTCTGAAAGCATGCCATAGTATTGAAAGTCATAACTCTCTTTACAGCTATGCCTGGTGAAATGCTATTGTAACAATGAGCTCATGGTTTCACAAGATGTAAATACATTTGAGTAAATATTTGAGGTAACCTATAACAAAATATCCAAACATACTTTCAAGCAATTTAAGAAATAACATTTGCAAACTTCTAGATGTTATAGCTTGTACATTGAAAACTTACTTGTAAAAGCTTGAAATAGTAACAAAAAATGTGATCTCCCATAAGGTTGTTTCTTGCAAATTCCTGCCCAGCTTTAGCAATGTTCATGGACTGGTAAAATTAAAAGAAAACAAGTGTGAATTGGTTGCATTAAGTAAGAGGTTACAAAAACTAGTGCATCACAAAAATATTCAGAAAGAGAAGCAAAGCAGCATAAAGCAGAACCAGAAAAAAGTCTGGATTTGTTAATATGAAGTTAAGAAGTTTTCAATCATGACAGCGGATTGTGTGATGGCTGGGCGAGGACATCAACGAGCAATTAAAAGGTTGTGGTTATTAGGTGGGCGCGGGATTAGCAGGAGAGACAAGGTTTCGATGTGCAAAGAGCAGGCTTCTTTCAGTAATAGCGGATTCCCAGGCTACAAATAGATAAGGTGTTTTAAGGCTGAAAGGGAAAATTGTAGGTGTAGTAAGAAATGTCCAACCCAGTGGGAAGACCATTGTTGAGCGAACCAGTGAAGTAAAGGCCTGGACAGGATGGAATTATAAAGAGTGCATGGTATATACAAGTGAGATGGAAGGGGATCCATCCATGCAAGAATGTGCTATTGGAAAAGGGTCAGGCAAGAGGCTGGGGGCATTGGAGGAGGATGTGAAGGCACATGTTTGAGCAAATTTTCTGACGAAGACGTATCAACTGTTTGGGGAAGAGCGAGATGCCACTGGAGAAGAAGACGAGGCAAAGACGATCTCCTATAGGAAAGTAATGGAAGTTGTCAAGTGTCGGTAACAGTGTGGCTGGAAAACAAATCTCGGTGTGATGTTGTGTGCTTTCAAGAAACCTTTTTGAATCCCATGCTACTCACACCACATTTCCATTATCTCTAGGACATATGTAAAGAACAACATCATTGAATTAAAATATGGGAATAATATAAATGTAACACCAGCATAACATGAGCAGAAGGCGACATTCCAATGGCTGAGCTGACACTAGGATTCATTTAATTAGAAATACTTTGTTTCCACAGGAACCATGGGTATTTACATTTAGATATCATGAAGTTATACACAACTGGGACAGTAACCTCGAGAGAGGGCAATATGCAGTTCTTTTTTGCAATGCTCAATGATCTCTAGCCTGGTGCATACCTGTTCTTCTGATCCAAATAGGATTTTGACCCATGTGTAAACAAGGAAAAGACAGCATGAGCTCAATGGCATGTGCTAACATGTAGAATACCTACTTCTTCCTCGTGATCTTTGGCCCATTGTAGTTTCTCCAAAAGATCACTCAGGTCCCTCTTGAACGGGATGTAATGTTTCCAGGGTTGCAGCTCATTATAAAAATGTTCGTAATAGATTGATTCTTGTTTCAGTATGACACTGTTTCCTGCCAGCAGGTAAGGTAATCTATAGGCTGCAACAGTCCCATCCACATTGATCTGATATTTGTACTGAAAAAACACCAGCAGAAAACACAGTATGTAACACAAACCAACCATAAAAACAGTTTACTGAAATGAACTTTATATCAGCAGCACAAAAATAGAAATGGAAGATAATAACATTTTGCAATACTCATGGAATAAAAAAACTCTGAATATAAGTCTCTTTGAGTTAATATGTTCAGTTCTAGCTATATCAGATACATTTAAATACAATGATTTCTGATGCAACTAGCTTACATAATTGGTGGATATCATGTAAATCTGGCATGGATCTGGGCATAGGCTGGACACCCTAGACTACGTAATATTTCGAACAAGAAACTAGCAAGTGTTTTTACTCCTTTCAGAGGAATTCACTACTGAAGATCTCTTCAATCCTCATGAATCTTTAGGGGGATCATTTTCTGTAGGAGAACTGGGAGGCATGCATAAGTATTGCTTATCACTGCATGTAACAGTTTACTAGTATCTGCCTCAGTGACGGACTAGTTCTTGTTCAATTGTGTCATGCTTGGTTTACAGAGGTTACTCTCAAAATAATCGTTTTGCTTGTTTTAGTATTGTCGTTAAGCGTGCAGTTACCAAAAAGGGGTTCTGAAATTGCTATATGCTGGCAATCCAGCTTGGTGCGCTAATTAGAGCTTAAAAGACCAGGTTTTTAGTTTCTTCCTGAAATATAGATTGTTATACGTCTCAACTCTCCAAGGAGAGAGCTCCAAGGTGTGGCTGCCACATAGGCAAAGGCCCTACCACAATGACAGCTCCTGCTACTCTTCGGTACTGTTAAAGGAAGCTGTGGGGAAGCATCGGGTCCTTGTAGGTGCACATGAAGAGGACAAGTGCAGAATAAAAAGACCTTTATTGTGTAGGGCTTTAAAGCAAATGGAGAGGCTTTTAAATAATGCCCATTTGTTCATGGTAACTAATGCAGATTCTACAGGTGTCCAAAGATAGGAGAACAGCAAGGCAATTTAAGGATGAGAAGAGCAGCAGCATTCTGCACCAAGTGAAGTTGATAAGTGGTGCAGAAAGGAAGCCCTAGATAAAGAGCGTTAGCGTAATGAATTCTGGTACCAACCACTGATTAAGAATAGGATAATGTGTATTTTCCCTGAGAAAAGGTAATTTTTCTTAGCACTCTGGGATAAAGAAAAAACTAAATGCCAAGACTTGGACTACCTGCACTTTGAATGAGAGTAGGTTGTCCAATAAGATCCTCATATTCTTAATTGACTTTGTAGGAAAGGGGCACTGGCCGAAGGTATCAGGCCACCAACTTGTTGACCAGATTGAAGGTGGACAGCCTGCAGATGAGCCTCTTCAATGTTGATGCCCAGTCTGATGACTGATTGAGTATAATCGGCATAGCACATGCATGTCAGGTGATATGCATTAATAAAACATTTTATAAGCAGAGTCACATACATATTGTAAATCGTGGAGCTCAGAGATGAGCCCAGAGGAACGAAAAAGGAAATAGAACAAGCGGACGACCTAAAAGAGGGCATGAAAACCACCTCACTCCGACCCATCAAAATAAATTGATCCAGTCAAGGGCCTCTCCTCTGATTTCAATCTCTTTGGACCTCTCCACCAGTGTGCCATGACACAATGTTTCAAAGGCTGCGGAGAGGCCCCCCCAAAAAAAATACAATAAAGGCTGCCACTCTTCCCAGTCTCCATCCCTGAGAAGAGCGTGCCAGATAATGTAATAAGAGAGGGCCTGTATCCTAGTACCAAGATGGGCCTCCCTGAAAAACAGTGTTGAACAGTCCGACCAGGCAGAAGCTGAGAAGAAACATAGGAGCCCATTGAAAATGAGTAGGCGTGCTTCAAAAGCAACTCTTCCTCCGTGTGCACTGGTGAACCTTTCAAAATTTGGGCAAACCGGGTATGTGATGTAATGTAACGTTAAAGGCATTTATATAGTGCACTGTTACTCCGAGGAGTGTCCTGGCGCTCTGCGCTTCCAATGGGGAGAGACTGAGAGAAGCAACATCAATCATAAAAAAAAAGCCATGTTTTCAACTTCTTCTGGAATCGAAGGGTAGATGAAATGCATCTGAACTCCAATGGAGTTTACTCCAAAGAGATGGTCCAAAAAATTAAAAGGACCAGCACCCCCCCCCCATTCTAGACCTACGAATCCTGGGGATTTTGGCCAGAAAGAGGTTAGCTGAACGCAGACACCTGTAGGAAGCATAAAAACTAATTCTTGTTCTCAGGTACCGTGCACCAGACGGATTAAGAGTTCTGTGGATCAATAGCAAGGTCTTGAAAAGAATCTTCTTCCTAATAGGAAGCCAATGCAACTTTCTAAGATAGGGGGATACCTGAGTTGTCAGAAGCAAGCTGAGACGCGTTCGGGCTGATGCATCTTGGACAACCTGCAACTTACTTATTAAGTAATCAGGTAGGCCCGGATACAGTGCTTTGCCATAGTCAAGCCTCGATGTTATCAAAGCTTGTACTACCAGTTTCCTAACAGAGAGAGACAGAAAATGGAGGAACTTCCTGAGCCCTCGTAGCAGACCCTACTACTGCATTAACCTGTGACAGAAAGGAGAGCCCACCATCGAACTTGATACTAAGATTTTTAACAGAACTAGCCAAAACGACTGCCATGGGTCGTTTGATCTTGTACCAAAAAAAGTAGCTCAGTTTTTCC
Organism: Calotriton arnoldi; assembly: GCA_963921515.1. Taxonomy (NCBI): domain Eukaryota; kingdom Metazoa; phylum Chordata; class Amphibia; order Caudata; family Salamandridae; genus Calotriton; species Calotriton arnoldi. The sequence continues at coordinate 3,100,611 of CAWUFW010001019.1, read as the reverse complement.
CGCATTACGCTTAAGCTGGCGGTGAGATAGCCACTGAAAAACTTCCGACAAACAAGTTCTGATTTTTTCGCCAGGGAATGCTTCCTCCCTACCCCAGGAAAAAAGTAACTGGGTGTCATCCACAAATGAAATTATTTTTGCACCCAGAGTCTCTGCCAAGAATGCCAGAGGAGCGAGGTATATATTGAATAATGTGGGACTCAAGGCAGAACCCTGTGGCACTCCCACCTGTAGATCACAAGACCCCAACACAAAAGGGGGACACCAGACCACTTGACCTCTTCCTTCCAGTAAACAAGCCAGCCATTCCCATGCCTGTCCCCTGATCCCGAAAGCCTGGAGATGAGCCAGGAGTGTGGAGTGGGGTATTGTGTTGAATGCTGCTGACAAATCAACATAATCAGCACAACCCTGTCCCAAAATCTAAAGTACCCTTGATGTAAACAACCACCTCCACTAGCGCCCTCTCTGTGCTGCAACTGGGGCAGAAACAAGACTGACTTGGATGCAGCAAATTATTGCTTTCCAGATGGGATAGCTCCTGATTGACATGCTTTTCCAAAACTTTTGAGAGGACCAGAAATAACAAAATAGGCCTGTAATTAGCTGGATCCATAGCATTCACCTGGGGTTTCTCCAGCAGAGGCACGATTTTAGCCTGCTTCCAGGCACTGGGTACTGTGGCAGAAGAGAGCGAGGCATTTAGAAGATTGTTAGCCAACGGGTTGATGACATCTGCTCCTAGAGCCAGAAGGCTCGTGGGACATGAATACAAGGGAGAGCCCGACTTAGGACTGCGAATTGCTAATAGTGATCCTTCCAGAGAGATCCGATCAAACCTATCCAGTGGGCGGGTCGAATCATAGGTTTGGCTAGGCTTCCGATTGTCCCCCATCATCTCCTCCACCTGCAAAGAAGGGGGGAGACTAGCTTGAATATTAACAATCTTATTCTGGAAGTAGTGAGCAAGATATTCACACCGTTCCATGGAGGACACCTGCCGTCCTACATAGGCCAATGGGGACATAAAGGTTTCCACTATTTTAAAAATGTGTCTCTACTTATTACCAGCATTTAGAATTCTGTCCTCAAAATAGGATTTTTTTGCCATTCGACCTCTTTCTGATATTTCTTTAAAGCCATTTTGTATTTGGCTTTAGCATTTGGGCTATATGACGCCCTCCACTGTCTTTCTAGATGTTTACACTCACTCTTGACCTCTTTTAGGGAGTCTGTGTACCAAGGACAGGAAGGATTAGCTCGGCGCGACTGCTGTGGCAGTTTGGGAGCTAAATCGCGAGTAGTGGAGCCAATCCAGTTATCCAGGAGGCCACCATCAGTGACCACATCACCTGAAAGAGTAGGCCTTCTCTCCTCCAATGCCCTACAGAAGGCCTCTGATTTAATTTTATGAAAAGCTCTCGACACTTGAGTGATTGACCCCGCTTGAGGTTGATTCCTCCCTACACAGGACCACCAAAACCTAATCATAGAGTGGTTCGACCAAACGAATGGGGTGGGAGTGTCCACTTTCAGTGGTACATTCGAAAATATCTGATCCAGAACATGACCAGCTTGATGTGTAGGCTTAAAATACCAATTGGGTCAGAGCCATCAAAGAGACACTCTCCCAAAGGGAGACTACCTCCTCCTCCTCAATCATCTCCATATGAAGATTAAAGTCACCCAGGAGAATAAAGTGGGAGTTTCTCAGGGCCAGAGGTGACAAAGCACTACATAAGGAGTTGAGCAAAGACCTGCCGGGCCCGGAGGTCTGTACAATAATACTCCCTGCCAGGTATGCACTATATCATTGGGGTCTAGGTGCATTAACTATATGGGAACCAGTGTTTTTTTTTACTTGTCCTACCGTGCTTTAAATACTAACTCAAAATTATTTGGCAACTAAACATGTCGATCCTTTGTTATTAATAGAAGAAAACAGGTGGATCAAAGGATTGATGTGATAAGTTTGGGATGAGGGTCTTGAGGAAGATACCATGTTATTCTGCTCCATGCCTTCCAGAATTCCGTAAAATGTAATATGTTCTCTACATTCCAGTATTTCAAATCTGTTACTTTTAGGTGCAGGAGAGCTTTCGTTGTAGTTCAGTCACTCCTTCATTGCTCCCAGTGGTTTGTCAGTAGAATCCATCCTCTTGATGGTTCATCCACTGCGGCCATCTTTGAATGCCTTTGGAATATTTTGATAAACCCAGTACAAGGCAGCATCTCCCCCACCCTCCCAAAAAAGTGAGAAATTAAGTGGGAGAAGAACAGGGAAAGAGGAGCAAAGGAGGGTGTGTGTGTGTGTGTGTGAGCTAGTACAAAAAAGCAAGCCGGAAGGGGCAGGGAAGAAACAGTGGAACTGGTGGGAGGAGCAAGATGTAACACAAAGAGCATTGGGGGGCACAGGAAAGTGAAGGGGGAAGCAGAACACTTTGGAGAAAGAAAGAATATAGTCAAAGAAACAAGCATTGTCATGAAGGCAAGTAACATCAGTCATAGGAGAATACATGCCAACCCGTGAGACGAAAGGCTCCTAGGTGGAAAAAGAATAGGGAGGAAAACCACTTAATCAAGAGGAGACAACAGAGAGACAACAAGTCATCCAACGATGAGCAAGGGACTGACCCAAAGCTTGCTCTATGTTCACTGGAAACAAGAGGTACGGCCAACAAGCAGTTAAAGCTGCCTGCAGCCGACAATAATGGTAGTATTGCACGCCTCCTTAAAACAAGTCATTATCAACCTTCCTACTGTAATTATTTAATGTACCTTTTTTTTTTTCTTCAGTCAAGACGCTCCTCCTCCTTGCAAAAGCTATGATGAAACATAAATGAGCTTTCAGATTTCTGGTGCCCCCCACATACAGAAGGTACATCGGTCTAACATGAGCACCTCCAAAACTACGGGCAGATCTTGTATGTCAAAGGAACAAACCTTGGCTTTGAGCAGGGTGCAGCATAGCCATGTCGCAGCTGCTCTGTAGTAACAGAAGTGGCTCACAGCCAAGGAATGCCAGCTCTGCTCAGTCTTCTTGGCAGTGGATTGCTCATCACATTGGAACAGCGGTTTTATGGTGAGTGTGCTATACTTTTCAAGGATAACCTATAACATCCCATGGGGCACCTCTTAGAAAACATTTTTACTGCGCGTAAGGTAAACTTAAGGGTCAATAGCACAGGTGTTCTTTTCACAGAAAGTTATGTCACGAAATAGCTGTGTTCGAGGAAATAAAAAGCTGACATGGCATAAAATAAGCATGTAGCTGGCAGGAGTGGTTATGGGAACTAGCAAGAGGAACACCTGCTGCATAGAAGATCTGGGGGTTAACACAGCAGTGCCTGTTTTCTACCATTGCTGTATAAACACAGTAACATTACAAATATAATGCAGCTGCTGCTTGGAGTCATGTTCTCACTTGTACCTGCAGCAGGGAAGGTAGAACAATATATGGCCATGGAGAACAATCCTCAATGAGCTCACAACTGGCATGACTTGACAGCCCAGAGAAATGTATGTAGGAGTTTGGTAAAACTACACCATGCATCCGCTGTTCTTTCCATCTCTTCATGCACCACTAACAGGCAGATCAGTGGTGTCTACCAAGTCCTTTGGGTATTTAGCGGAAGTGCAGTAACAGTGAGTGATAAAGCTAAGGAGTCAGGTTTGATGCTCACTGCTGTGATGTAATTCATTTTCAGTTTGGAAATGGGTACTCAGGGGTGTTTGTAATATGGCTGAGCCTGTGAGTAAGTTCAGAGGCGAGTTAATGACTGTATGTCTTCCTAATGTATAGTCATCAGAAGAAAAGGGAATATCACCCCTTTTTGTGGAGAGGATCTCTAACGCTTGTGAGGTCCCTCGTTTTAGAAAGAGGATATAATGATGTAGTGACCATCTATTGGAAGGTGGAGTCAGACACACCTAAATGATGATCCCTTCTTGTGACGTGGTTGGACAAAACAAGGACATTGTGTTTACATGCGATTTCCACAAATCTAATTTATAATGACAATTATCAAGACGGCCATGAATACCGTGAATTGGTTCAACAGTGAGATAAGCGAGATGCTTGCAGGTACCTGAGAGACCAAGTATTACTTTTTAAAAAGCAGAAAAGCAGGAGGCAAAAAGCATTTGAGAACTACTCCAAGCCACTGACAATAGACACTCGAATATATTATTGGACGCTACCTTGAAGAAGTCATAAAAGGAAATGTGCTTCACAATGGGACCATAGAGGCTTTCATCATGTTTGAAAAAGAAAAAGTTTGTGAAAGCAGCGTCAATAACTTCTGGGTGTTTTCTGCTGAGCTTCACAAGTTCAAGTCTCTCTTTGCAGCTGTCGCGCCCTCTCCAAAATGCAGTAGAATTTTTGTCTCGCCAGGCCGGGCCTGTGTTGGCTTGGACAGACATCATATCCAGACTTACTCTGTAACAACAAGGAAAGCTTGGTTATATTTTCCAGTGCAGGTCCTGTACTTATCTATATTTCTGATATTAAAGAGCGGCATTACAACGCTACCACTGGAGTTTAACTTAGGATGAAGTGCGCCACAGATTACAAGGCTAGGTTACGCATGGTAGCAAATGTTACAAATTAAGGGCTATCCAAGACCCCCTGCCATTTCAATTGTACAATGATCAAGTGAAATGTGAAATTCAGCCTTCTTCACCACAAAAATAGAAAAAAATACAACCTTAGTACTAACAGCTAAACGGACATATTTTCTACCATGGAAACTGCATAGAGACTCAAGTGCTCAACTCAAAGAGAAAAGACAGCAGCTGTTTTCACTTTCAATGTCATCGGCTCACATGGCATGCTGACGGTTACTGAAACTGAGAAAAATCTCTCAGGCTGTAAGGGAAGCTGTGAGGATGAGACCTCCAAGTTCTCTGCACACCTGAGATAGTTCAAATGATGTGGAGGTCACATTATCCGTGCTAATGGGGTTAAGGGATGCTTCTCCACCAAATAAAAATCTCTAGGTTTATTTTTCCTTTCTCTGTCAGATTGAATTTTAGGCCAAAGATGTCAATAGTCCGGAGGAGCAATAAAGAGAACCTGATAAAAAAAGATAAGTTCAATTAGATTGATTTCACTGAAAGTAAGTCTAGGTTTAATAATAGCCTTACGTAGATATTAAAAACTTGAAGTAAAGAGCACGCCCCTGTGGCACTCCATTCTGATTCCTCAAGGTTGTTGGATGGAATAGAAAAAAAAACCTCATGGAAACGTTTGGTTAGGAAAGAATTTAATCATTTGATGGTGCCAGGCGCAGCCTCAAGCACAGTGGATACACGCTCAAAGAGGGTGTGATGGTCCTTTGTGTCAAAGACTGCCAAAACATCTGCTGTGACCGAGAGGCTTCGTATGCAGATTAAGTCCCATGTCCTTACCAAGGTCCTAACTGAACAGGTAAAAAGCTGCCACTTTTATCAAGAAAGATTGCAATAAGGTAACAACGGCCTTCTCAAGGATTTTAGCCAGCACAGATGTTCAAGGATTGCTAGCTCCGCTATGAACACAAGCTACAGAGAAAATAAAAGAAATGGACACGTCCATTTAGAAGAAAATAGAAAAAGGTCTTACAAAAGGAGCAATGGGATATATAGCTGAATTTCTCAATTATACCACAAAATATGGTGCAGTTGATTGTGATACAGATTGATAACACTGAAGAGCCACAATAAAATAGCAAGCCTTTCGGTATGGCTCTTGCTGTTAAGAGACCTCTACATAAGGTGTGTCTAGTTTCCCCAGTGTTAGGATTCTGACTGTTTATAACATTAATTAACACTGACAACAATGTTTTAACAAGGCATAGTTAAAGAGCATTATCATTAGCTGGGACTTATTTCGAATTGATTCTAAAGAAATATAAATGCAGATTTTCCATACCTTCAAGAATATAACGGATTAAGAAGGCTTAACGCGTCTGAATTACCTCTTTACGACATCCGCAAAAAGGTATAAAAAAAAGAAAGCACTGCAACATTGATACTACTGACAAACATCTAGTTGCCTTCCTTCAGTGCTCCTGCTCTCTCTAACTTAGGCATAGTTCTCCTTCTCCCCTTCTCTCTACTTCTTTTTAGGGGGTTAGAATCCTAGCACGGGGACACACCGTTGAGTGTAACCAGGCGCTTTACAAATGGTAAATAAATAAAACACTCCACCAACAAAGGAGAACCAATAGGAAAGAGAAAATATACTTTGGGCCAGAAGAGAGAGTAGCACCTCCTAAAAGCAACAGTTTGCACAAATGTCACAGGGAACATGCACATTCTTACAAACATACGCCACATACATAGTACATACTCTGCAAATTGTCCCAAACTGGAAATCAGAGTAGACATTTTACTGTATTACATCTTTTTTTGTCATGCTATTAAATCTCCAGATGTTGGGCTCCTTGAAGCCTTCATTTGGTTGGCCAACACTCCCTCAAAATGAAGTAGAAATACAAGATCCGCCATACAAAATAAGTGTGCACTACATTGGGGACCACATATTTCCATGGCATGATGTTTTGTAATAGATGCATGGTATTCTTCACGTCAGCTAAACTGAATAAAATATCCCCACAGATTTCAAATACACTTACAATCTACTTGGAGACTAGAAACATACATTTTGGGAATGCACATAATTAAGTGAAATTGACATTTGATATTTAGGTTTGCTGGTAATGACATTGGAAACCCTCTCTTACTAAATGCCAAGTCTACATTTCGGGATAATATTAAATGAAGAGGACTGATTTCCCCTCAGAATAAATGTTTTCTGTGCCAATTGCCCGCTCGCTCATAATCACTCACTGGGAATCTTCAAAAAGTTGTAGTGACTGTCTAAGATTTTGAAAAACCAGCTAATGAGAATATTGGTATCATCTCTATATTAAGAAGCTAGAAAACTTCCAACATTTAACTGGATGCACTGTCAAATATTTTCTTCTATTATTGATTTTATCCGATTTGTGGACTATTTAATACTTATGGTCACATATTTATTAGACCGAAATAGTCATACAAATTGTTGTTCATTTATAACTAAATTGTTATCTGCAGTTTATATATCCTAATATATATATATATATATATATATATATATATATTTTTTTTTTTAAATCTGTAGCGGTGGGAGCATAAAGGAACAAGGAGATGTAGATGCCTTTCATAAATATGCGGAATGTCCAGTCCCTTGCATTTCAGGAAATGTGAGCAGATGGGAGTATGCACACCTATTAGCAAATGTGGCATATATTAATGGGAAGAGATCGTTGATATCCATAAGCTGTTTCCCATAAGAATATGCTTTTAATGTGCGACTGAGCACCTGTTTCATATATTCATTTGCTGCAAAATACATTCCTTAGAGTTCTTTGTTAACTATTGAATGATGATTAGTAGGAGTAGATAGCAACTGTCCACCTAGGCATGCAAGGAACACTCCTCAACTCTCAATTGAGCTGCATTCTGTTTTTGTGAATAAATGTTTTGGTAATTTCTCTTGCACAAGACAAGCAAAGACAGCGTGTATCCGATTTGTTAAGAGAACAACCTAAAACTTTGCTGATGACATAGTTAATCACTCAAGTTAGAAATTCAAAGCAAAGAAGGATGGATAACAGGCTGGGTTGTCTACAATAGTTTAAACATAGGCAGCACTCACAGCAAGGCAAAATAATTTAATTATTCTTGCAGGCAAAAACAATGCATACAATTTCTGAAAAGTTTGAATAATATTACCGGCCCATGGTTTCTAAAACCGAGTCTGTTAAGTCATAGGTTGGCATCACAATATCCTTTGAGTCAGCGGATCCACACCACGAGAAGATGGGATGAAGGTTTTGAGAGGACTTCTTTTTTTCCAAAGGCCAATCACCCAAATTGACAAAAAACTCTACATCTGGCATTTTCACCTAGAGAAAGAGAAATAGGTATTGTGTAGTTTAGTCAGAGTGTCACATGGTTATTGTTCACAAACAGGGGGGGTGGGGGTAGAGAGGAGAGGAGGGGAAAGGGGAGAGGAGAGAGGAGAAGAGGGTAGAGGGGGGAGAGGAGAAGAGAAGAGGGTAGAGGGGGGAGAGGAGAAGAGAAGAGGGTAGAGGGGGAGAGGAGAAGAGGGTAGGGGAGAGGAGAAGAGGGTAGGGGAGAGGAGAAGAGGGTAGGGGAGAGGAGAAGAGAAGAGGGTAGGGGGAGAGCAGAAGAGGGTGGGGGGAAGAGGAGAAGAGGGTAGAGGGGAGAAGAGGGTGGAGAGGAGAGGAAAGGGAGAGGAACCATGGGCATGAAGTGCAACACATAATAAGATACAGAATTTCTTCCTAATGAACGTTAAGGATATCCTAACGGAAATAAGTAATACCCATATTAGTCCATGCCCCCTACTAGTGGAGGAACCACCTGACTTTCAAGGTGAAAAGCTCTCAGTATTTCTAACACTAGATTTAGACTCTCTGGCACACATTATGGCCAAAGTTAAATAAGGGTCACCAGAGGATCCTTGCCCACCCAAGGTGTTCAAAATGACTCTCCCTGTGGTGGCGATGGAACTGCTCTCCTTGCTAAACCAGTCCCTGGCAACTGGGAAGGTTCCACTTAACTTTAAAGAAGCCATGGTAACTCGGCTACTGAAGAAAGCAGGGGCAGATGCCAACAACCTGAAGAACTATCGACCAATATCTAGGCTCCCCTTCTTGGCCAAAGTAGTGGAGCAACATGTGCTCAGAACCCTCTACCTGTTTCAAGAGGAACATTGGCTGCTCCATGTGCGGCAAGCGGGCTTTAGGGCCCACCACAGCACAGAGCTAGTGATGCTCTCGGTGCTGGATGAGCTTAGGCTTGCGGCCGATAGGAAGAAGTCTTCGGCATTGATCCTATTGGATCTAACAGCCGCATTTGATACAGTGAACCATGCTTAGCTGCTGTCCCGTATCCAGGTATGGTGTGGTGTGGTGCATCGTTGGATCGCATCCTTCTTGAAGGATCGGACACAAAAGGTTCAGCTGGGGGACTGTGTGTCCAGAGAAGGAGCTTTGCCCTGTTTAGTTCCGCAGGGTTCCGCGCTGTCTCCATTGCTCTTTAATATCCATCTTCAGCCACTGGTGGCAGCACTAGCACAACTGGACTGTCAAGTGTTTAACTATGCAGACCACACTCAACAGATCCTTCGGATCGATAACTCTTTGCAGGCACAGTCTAGCGTACAGAACATTCTCAGGTTTACAATGAATTGGATGACCGCCAACTCGCTTAAAGTAAACCCTGACAAGACCGAGGTTCTAGCAATTTACACAGGGGGCAACCCCTGGTCTAACTACTTTTGGCCACAAGAGCTAGGCACCACACCGATACTGGCGCCGGTTGTGAAGAGTCTAGGCATTAAGTTGGACACTAAGATAACACTGACAAACCAGGTGACTACTGTGGTAGGGAGCTGTGTGGGCCTTATGAGGCAACTTCTGAAATTGGTACCCCTCTTATCATTTTCCACTATGCGTACTATAGTGACGGCACCGATTGTGTCGCGACTGGACTACGGTAATGCACTATATATTGGGCTTCCAGACAAGCTGTCAGGGAAGCTGCAAGTAGTCATGATTGATGCGGAGAGATTTATTTTCAAGCTCCCAAGAAGATCACATGTTATACCTCCGCTGCAACAATTACACTGGCTCTCAATCAACAGAGGGCCAGGTTTAAGGGCCTATGTATTGCACACAAAGTCCTGTATGGGACGGCACCGGACTATATCAAGGACCGCCTGAAGAGATACGTACCGGGACGATGCCTTCGATCGTCCGAAGCAAGCCTGCTGTCCTGCCCACGGTTTGACAAAGTCACCATGGGTGGACGAGCCTTCTGAGTTTTGATTCCCCAGTTGTGGAACAAGCTGCCGGAGAGTTTGCGCAGGGAAGCCACTCTCTTTCCATTTAGGAAAAAGCTAAAGACTTTTCTATTCACACAGGCTTTTGGACAAGATAAGTTCTGACTGAGTAGGCACTGGGATGGGTAACTCCTGGTATTGTTCTGTATTCTCTCGCAAGCGCTAAGAGACGGTTGGTGATCTTGCGCTATACAAATGGCATTTAACATAACATAACAACAACTCATCAGGGATGCCAAAAAGAGTATCACTGGCTCAGCTTTGACAGCTCAGCCACAAAAGCGAAGGCAACAGCCAGAGAGTTATGTGCGGAATTTGTACTTTAAATATGTAATAAAAACATTCAGTTAAAGAAATAAAGAACTGATAGATCTAAAGAAAGTTGTAAGTAAAATGAGATGTTTATTAGCTAAAATGTCACAAAATTTTAAGTAAAAAAGACGATACAAAAAATCTTTCAAGATAAATGGAGTACTTTCACGACGGCTAATGGAAAAAGATATTTTAAGGAACCAAACGGGAAGCCTACAATTCTTTTTTTTTTTTTTTTTAAATAGGGTAGTTGTGGGACTTCAACAGCACCTTCAGATAAAGTGAGACTGCATCTTGGGTGCATATGGCTCGAATGACGTAGAGGCTTAGACTTATCAAGGATTTTATCTATGGACTTAGAACACGTTGGGCAGGGAAACAAAATAACAGTCCTGAAGTAACGAAGCTTACAAAGGGAGGGGGGGGGGAAAACCTGTTCATACATAGAGGTTTTGGATAAGATTCATATGCGATCGGGGCCGTTCGTCGTGCAATAACATCCAGTGTCAAATGCTCCAGCCAAGAGAAGGTGCCTTGTGATGGTCAATGTTTATTGCAAGGTTGTCCAATGCTGTTGGGCTTCCTCTGTTTTACACAGTGGGTTTTCTAAAGCTTAGGTCTACTCCAGATGTAATGGCACAGACCTGTATCCAAAGAAAGCTCCACATTCCTGGCTTTCTGTTTTCAGTGCTTTAACTGAATGTTTTTTGTGCAATTCAATTTCCCTCTAAAGGACAAATGCGCTTCCCCTGCCCGAGTAGGTCATGTGTTTCCCAGAAATTCATTAAATTGATCTCTAGATCCCATGATGGGAGATTCACACACAATAACATTTTCAAACAGGTGGTAAACATAGTGCCTTGCATTGTTTCAGGGGTTATAGAAAAGTTAGTTTACTGATTTCTTGTTATTCCTTAGGATTGGTTTCAAGTCTTCCAGCAATATAGACATTTTCCCTTAGGTTTCTCTATTAAGACCTACTCTGTTTCTATGGGAACACCCTGTATGCTGGGATCACCAAGCAACACATTAGAAGGCTAAAAATCATCCAGAACTCAGCAGTCATACTCATCCTCAAAATTCCAAACAGAACTCACATCACACCAAACCTCAGGGAACTGCACTCCTGATACACAAAGGTGCTCAATTCAAGCTTCTCACAAACATATTCAAGGCACTACACAACTCAGGCCCCAACCTACCTGAATAGTTGCATCTCCTTCCACCAACTACTGAGATACCTCTGCTCCGCAGAACTCCCACTCGCACACATCCCACACATACACAGAACCAGATAAGGAGGATGGGAGTTCTCGGACATTGCTCCTAAAGCATGGAACGACCTCCCACTCCACATCAGAGCCTCATCCTCTATTCTTGAATTCCGCAAGAAGCTGAAGACCTGGCTTTTCAATTAACCAGCCTACTATAGGAAGGGCTAAGCACACATACCTGCTTGGCGCTAGGATACCCTCGTGGGTAATAATAGTGCACTTTACAAACACACAACGTAACATTAATAATGTGCACAAAATGCTAACACCGGTCTTGGCAGTTACAATGCACCCATCAAAAAATACATTCAACTACAAAGAGAAAAAAATCAGAAATGCAAGTCAAAATGAAGTTACTGTAGATTCCTTATCTATAGACTAACTAGTCCTCAATTAATGTCCGAAAATGAACCCGGCGTTGCTTCAGTATGCTTCATTTGATCTTCAATTTTGGTTTGTGTGCAGTGCCATCTACTGGAGATTATAAGCATTTAGTAGTATTTCACTGCCAAGCAATGAGAATATATATATATAACACATTATTAATTGAAGTCTGGATTTGAAATTCAGATAATGCATACATTTTTAAACGACACCAACAGGCTCATTAAACTGAACAAAAGATATTTACAAATCAACCCTTAAGAAAACAATGATACGAGTATTGTTTTGCAGGTAAATAAAATGGATGACTAGTCCCTTCAAAATTGTAAAAGGCCATCCTGAGTATTAGATATTTTTTTGGGTCAGCGTGCCTAACCACTAGAAACTCAATCATAATTTTCATGAGAGAATATCAAAAGTCGTTTTCTCTTTTTCCTCACTCAATCACTCATTTGATATGGGGAGGCTGTCCCCTTTGCCCATCACGCACATAATTTCATCTATTTCTTAATTGCACCACCCTCAAGACAAGGCTTGCGATTGGCTCACTGTCAGGTGGCTGGCGCCAGCACGCCCATCATGCCATGCTCTATTGTCGGAGCAGATCATGAAGGGATGGGATCATGCAGTACACACTCAAGATCTACAACGAGGTGGGGGTGTAGGCTAATTTTAATGTGAAAGTAATATGGGTGTAAATGCACAGGCTAGCGGGCAGTCAGTAAAGCGCTGCAAACAGCAGAATTGTAACTTTGCGAACCCCTGCACAGGCAAAAAGCATCAACTTCAAAAGTTTTTTTAATGCATTAGGTTTATTATCTATGTGTTAGAAAGTAGATTAGTATTTGGGGCGTGCGGGCGGTCACCCACCTCAAAGAATAACACTAACTTGTCTGACAGGAAGGGGTGGGAGCACACTGCTGACCTCCCAGCACAGTTCGCCCCTTAGCATTATGGTAAATGCAGTTTTTAGTGCACGCTTACTTGGTATTTTGCTGGAGTGTTCCACCAAAGTTGGTGCAGGTTAGTGCTGTACATCTCTAGACACATGCGTTTCTGGATTTTATCCGTCATCAGTAGAGATCAAAAAACGATTTTCATCTGGGGTTGCTGAGCAGGCTGCCACAATTCTTACAGGTCTCAGTACCTCTCACAGGCGCACAGGTGCATCTCCACAAGCTCGTCAGCTCAATGGCTCAAGGGAGCCTTTTCAAACAGGAAGGGGTGGGAGCACACTGCTGACCTCCCAGCACAGTTCGCCCCTTAGCATTATGGTAAATGCAGTTTGTAGTGCACGCTTACTTGGTATTTTGCTGGAGTGTTCCACCAAAGTTGGTGCAGGTTAGTGCTGTACATCTCTAGACACATGTGTTTCTGGATTTTATCCGTCATCAGTAGAGATCAAAAAACGATTTTCATCTGGGGTGGCTGAGCAGGCTGCCACAATTCTTATAGGTCTCAGTACCTCTCACAGGCGCACAGGTGCATCTTCACAAGCTCGTCAGCTCAATGGAGCCTTTTCAAACAGGAAGGGGTGGGAGCACACTGCTGACCTCCCAGCACACTAACTTGTCTGAGTTAACCCTAAAGCAACTAAGCTCACCTGATCTCAACCCCCTGGTAGCTACTGCACAGAGATTAAAGGTTTAACTTAGGGCATTGTGTAAAGTATTATGCAGTTCAAAAACAGCAAAAACATCAAAACAACAAGAAATAAAAATTCAAAAGCAAATCAGAAAAATAGAGAAAATGTAATGACCAAAATGTCCCCATACAACAAAAATCCAATAAGGGAACTGCAGATATGAATTTTTTAAGTTTTAAGTAAAAATTATGTTAAAAAGCACTAAGTGCCAATAACAGTCTTTGGAAGTGTCAGAACGGGACCTAGGCGCGATTTCAGGCCAAGTGCAATGGAGCACAGGTCGGATACACAAAGCGGGTTCATCCCGGTCAATGATTTTACTTTGTGTCTTTTTTATGGAGCTCAAAATCCTCTAGAGGGGCCAGTCTGAAGCTGCAGCTGAGGAAGGTGCATTGAAATTGGATGCCTCTGCCCAAGGTCCCCCTGATGGCTCCAGAGATCTTGGAAATCCAAAATATTTCTGACTCCCCAACTTTTCAGGCTTTCTGGAGCAGCTCCTCTGGGGCAAGTCTAAAATTCCCATGATCTCAGGGACATCATTTAGGGGTGGAGACTCACTCCAGCAGAGGTCACCAGCAGGGTGCAGTCAAGGTCCAGTTGGTACTGGCCAACTGGTCACTTCAGGAAAAGTGTTTTTTCCAGCTTGTTGTGTCCCTGTAGCCACACAGGAGGCCAGCCCACTGACTGTGAGAAAGTGCCCTCTTTCTTGCATGGTATGCCCCCACTTTTTGCTGAATTGCTGATGTGCTTTGACTGAGTGTGCCCTGGGCTCCTGCCAATCAGGTACCCAGGGCCTGTGTTCCTTCCCTTAACTGCATTGAAGCCTAAACCCAATTGGCATCTCTGGCCACAGGTAAGCCCCTGGTAAATGGTACCACTGATACCCAGGGCACTGTGACCAGAGAAGGCCTCCAAGGGCTGCAGCACTTATTGTGCCACCCTTAGAGGCCCTGTACCCTGACACTCACACTCTGCAGACTGCGTGTCTTGGTGCAGAACAAAGTGAAGAGTCAACATGGCACACATCCCTGTGTGCCATGCCCACAAACTCACTGCCCTGGCATACCTCAGTCACCCCTCTAGCTGGGTGCCCTATGCCAGTGGTGAGGGTACAGGTGCATGAGCCCTGTACCCCTACAGTACCCAGGTCCATTCCTGGGCACTAAGTGCAGTGCTGCCATTAAGAGTATATGGTGCTGGGAGTTTGTCATTACGAACTCCACAGCACCATAATGGCTACACTGAAGACTGGGAAGTTTGGTATCAAACTTCTCAGCACATTAAACCCACCCTGATGCCAGTGTGGGATTTAATGTAAAATGCACAACAGAGGGCATCTTAGAGATGCCCCTGAAACTCGACCAACTTCCAGTGGCCTGACTGAGTGGCTGCCGAGGCTGCCACCACCAGACATGTTTCTGGACCCCTGGGTCGAGAGCTCGCTGCTCTCGGGGGCCTGAAACAATGCACATCCTGGGACGAGGTGCCAAGCCTCCTCCCCCAGGATGGGCAGGGTTCACAAAGGAGAAGCTTCAAAGGCATACCGCCTTTGTGAGCCTCTCCAGGCCACTTGCTGTACTCAGCAACTGGTCCCCACTGGTTCCCCCCCCCCTTTGGGCGGGAGACCCGGCGGGAAAAACAAAGTGAGGAAGAGAGGTGTGCACACCTCTGTCAACTCCACCCCTAAGGTGGGGGAGGCGAGGTGAAGCACAACCTCGAGTCCCCGCCATCTTGAGGATGGGGGGACCCAGCCAACCCAGGACAGGCTCCTGCCCCCCTCCCACTGGAGAGTGGCAGAGTAGGGGGTGTACCCACCCCAGGGAAGTGACCCATTGGTCCCTGCCCTCTACCTACCTGTAACGCCCCTAAATTCAGTATTTAGGGGCACCCTGAACCTTCCTTCCTCAGATCCCGATTCCGAAACAAGAAGAAGAACAAGAAGAAAGAAGACCAGCCGTGCAGCTGCTAACAAGAGGATGACACCAACTGACTTGGCCCCAGCCCTACCGGCCTGTCGAAACTCGAACCTGCTCCTGCTAAAGCCTGGCCTCTTCAGTGGTCAGCAACCTCGAAAACCCCGGAGGACCAGACTGCCTTGCTCAACTAAAAGACTGGGACTCCCACGAGCAGTGGTTCTGCTCAAACATCTGCAACCCCAGGCCCCGGCCTGAGACCACGGATCCTGCCCACTCTGCACCCGCCGAGCCCGGCCCGAGCCAAAGTAGACAAAGACCACGAGGACGTCCCCCCGGCGACTGTGACCAAGAATCCAGCACCCAAGACTCACCTCGACGCTCCTGACGACGCCTGCAGCCTCAACACCAGGGAACCCTCCGACCGTGACCAGCAGAGGGTAAGATTTCCCGACGCCTAAAGATACCCCTGCACCTGGCGCCCCACGGCCCCCTGTGCCCAACTCCTGGGTGTCTACCCCTCCTACAGCATCCCAACTTACCTCTCGAAGTGGTGGTCACACCTGAAGAATCACCGTCCCAGAGTTTGCAGCCTTTGTTCGTCTTGCAGCTTTCCCACTGAAATCCATTGGGCGCCCGACGGCCCAAAAGCCCACTGCACCCAGCCGCCCCAGTGCCGCTGAGGGTGCACCAACTACCCTGTTCGACTTCCCCACTTGCCCTGAGTAAGTGACAGGGAGCTTTGCTCCCACAGCCGAGTGGCCTGCCTGCCAGCAGCCACCAACCAAAGGCCCCCCGCCTGCCATAGGCTAACGTTGGGCCTACTCTCTCTGCACCCGGCCGCCCCTGTGCCGCTGAGGGTGTAACAGTACAAACCTGAACCTGGGAGACCCCTGAGTCTTGCCCAAGAACCTTAACTCTGCCAGCCGAGTACTTACCTGAAAGCCGATAACTTGCATTTTCTCCATAGGGTAGCATTGACTGGTTTTCACTTGGAAATTCTTCTAAGTGTCGAGTTTTGGAACTTTGAAATATTCACTAAAAATCGTCCGAATATCAAAAACGAAATTACTCACCTGTTCTCAGGAGAGATCCCAGTGCTGGATTTAGGTACCCAGCACTGACTAGAAAAAGCGATTACAACTGTGATTTTCCGGTAACTTGATTTTCCTCCATAGGATAACATTGCGTAGTTTTTACCAGAAATTCTTTTAAGTGTCGATTTTTGCAACATACAAATATTCCTTAAAAATCGCCTGTGTAACAAAACCGATTTCTTTCAACTGTTTACAGGAAATGCACCAGGGCTGAATCCAGGATCCAGCCCGGAGTAAGAAAAACGTTAGTAAAGTAATTCTATTGCAGTTTACTTGAAAATCCCATTGAGCTCAATGTTATAGTATACCAAGTATTGTGTTGCCTATTGCAACCCCTGTACTATATTGCATTTAAAGTCTATTGTTCATTGAAAGTATTCAACAAACAGCATCTTATCTTGAGAAAGTATTTTATGCAAACCTGTGGTTCTAAAATAAAACAACAGTATATTTTTTTATACAAAACAATTGGCCTAGAGTTCAGTTCTTGAGTGTGTGGATTCATTTGCTGACTGAGTGTGTACATCAAATGCTTTACACTGTCCTCTGATACTGCCTTACTGCTCGACCAAGCTACCACTTTAGAGAGTAAGGTTCTATCTAACTTTAACATCTGCCAAACCTCTGGAGACCCTTGGACTCTATACACACTGTACCTCACTTTGGTGCAGTGTATATAGAGCCAGTTTCTTACACTGACCCTTGGAGTCCGCTTCTTTGTCCTGTGTACAAGAGTGAGTGGGTCCTGTCCTTCAGTGCTCCTCTCAGGTCACAGAAAGCAGGGACCTTTTCTGCAGGTCCAGAACGTGTTCTGAGGAGGGTGGCTTTGGGGTGCCAGATTTATAGGTAGCACCATCTAGAGGGTGGGAGTGACTCCTAGCCCCTCCACAACCATCGGGGTAAATGTTCCCAGGAGCAGCCATACCCACTTAGCAGCAATCTCTGTTTGCTCTCATTCAAACAATCCCACAGGGATCCTTACTCCTAAAATTCAAGCTTTAGAAACCCTTCCTCCCTTGTGCAGAGCCTGTGTGCACACCCAAAGGTGTGGCCAAGGAAAAGGAGCCTTCCCCTCCTCTGTGGCCAATCAATCCCAGTTCTGGGGTAGTTCCCCTCCCACTGGGTTTGGTGCCATATTTACTGGGGGGGACAAAGGGTGCCTTCTCCAAGTCTCAGCTTACATTCACTTTTGAAATGGCAGGCCCATTTACAAGTTAATGAAGCTCCTGGGTCACCCTAACTGGTCTTCCTGCAAGGGGAAGAAAAACACCTCCCAAAACCCAGGCCATTGTTCCTACTCTGGAAGTAGTTTTCACACCTCATTAAGGCCAAGCAGCGGGTGGGCATCTGTTAGAGAGATAATGAAAATTAGCCGACAGGAGATCAGGTAGTGAAAAGACAATTTTCTAAAGGTTACTTTTCCTTAATATTTATTCAAAATTGTTAGAAATTGAGGTTTCTGGTTGGCAGAGTATACACCATGTTCATACAAGAGCTACAATCCTAGTCAGGGTAAGATAGATACACACCCTAAATTAACCTGTGCTCACTCTCTGGTAGATTGGCACAGAGCAGTCAGGCTTAACTTAACGTGTAAAGCATTTGTTCAAAACAAATTACAGTAACACAGTGAAAACACCACAAGACGACACAACACCAGTTTAGAAAAATAAATAATTTTCATCTGAGTAAAACAAGACCAAAGCAACAAAACTCCATAAGTAGAACTTGAGATATGAATTTTTAAAGATTAAATGCAAAAACAGTGCTCAGAAGTCACTAGCGGTCAAAAGGTTACTTGAAGGCACGAGGGATCGGGGTAAATCCAAAGTTCGGGCCGACCATGATAGAGGGCAGGCTGGCTACAGAACCCACACAGGGTCTACTGAAAAAGTACCTTGTATGCAGCAAAGCTTTGAAGTCGGGAGCACGATGCGTACGTTTATTTTCTACACAGTAGGGTTGATGCGTCGGAGTCGACCTCGCAGATGGTGTCGAAGGATCGGCCCTGCATCGTCGTCGAGCCTTGTAAATGTAATGTAAAGGTATATTTATATAGCGCGGCTATCACTCCGAGGAGCATCTTGGCGCTGTAACGGAAACCAAACGATTGAGCACCAAGCTGGTTTACTGCTAACGGTATAAGATGGGAGATCAGATCAGAGTTTTGCAGAGTGTGTCCGGTGCACCAAAAATCCAGGTTTTAAGTGCCTTCCTAAACAGGGACTCAGATGTAATCTGGCGAAGTTGTGGAGGAAGTTTATTCCATGCCTTAGATCCTATGACTGTAAGCGTTTTTCCTCCCTTCGACACCAATCTGAATGCTGGAATATTCAACTGATTGGCGTTTGATGATCTTTAACTTCGGGAGGGACCATATCGCTTAAAGCCAGTTCGAAGATATTGGGGGCCTGAGGAGTGGAAGGCCCTAAAAGTGATAAGGACCTTAAACAGGACGCGTTTGTGAATTGGTAGCCAATGCAGAATATCTAGTGCTGCTGATGCAGATGATCTCCTGGGCCATTTCAGAACCAGCCGAGCCGCCGCATGCTGGACCATCTGAAGCTTGTGCAGAACTGATATATTAGTTCCTGCATAGAGGCTGTTACAATAATCCAGCCTGGATGTAATAAGGGCCATGGCAACAGTTTGCCTAGCTGAGATGGGAATCAGGTCAAAAAATTTCTTTAGGCTTTTTATGATGTGGAAGCAGGTACCTGCAACTGCCAATGTTTGCTGTTTAAACGATAAGGTAGTATCAAATTTTATTCCTAGATGCCTAGCCACGTTTATTGTGTTTGGGGGGGGCATTTTCTGGCCACCAAAGTTTAGGCGAAAAAAAGTTTTGTTGGCCTAAGGGTAGAATTTCGGTTTTTTCAGAGTTACACCTCAGATGGTTATTATTCATCCAGCTGAAAGTCGCTGTGAGGCATTTGCGGAGATTTTCTTCTGCCTGGGTAGTATCGTTATCCAAGACCAAGATTAGCTGCGTATCGTCCGCATATGAGATGGTGTTTATGTTAAAGGACGATATTAGCTTAATCAGGGGGGCCATATAGGCATTAAAGAGGGTCGAGCTAAGGCTCGAACCCTGGGGTACCCCTGAGATAAGTGCCTTTTCTTGAGAATTATATTGGCCTAGTGTGTTCACTTGGCGGCGATCTTGCAGGAAGTTCTTTATCCACTCCAGGACACTGCCAGATATGCCAGCTGATGCAAGACGGTCTAAAAGAATGACATGTGAGACCGTGTCGAAGGCAGCCGACAGGTCTAATAGCACCAGGACTGCTCTCTTTCCCTGATCCAGGGCTGCTCTTAGGGTTTCAGTAGTATACAATAGGGCAGATTCTGTCGAGTGTTGGGCTCTGAAACCCGATTGATTAGTGTGCAGCGTATTAGTTTTCTCCAAGAATGTTGTGAGTTGACTATTAACAAATTTTTCGGTCAGCTTACACAGGCTGGGTAGGAGCGAAATGGGACGTAGGTTGGAAAGCGTAGTAGGATCCGCCAGTTGTTTCTTTTGGAGTGGTTTTACCGCCGCAAGTTTCCACTCTATTGGAATTATGGCTGTGAGAAGCGAGGAATTTATTATGTTATTAATATTAGGGTTCACAGTGTCAATAAGCGCGTGTAAAAGAGTAGGGGGGCAGGGATCGAAGGGAGAGCCTGATTTAATGGACAAAATCGCCAGACGAGATTCTTCCATTGTAACTTGTTTAAAAATTTGCATACAAGCACTATCTGAGCCTACAGAGACTTCTTTGTTTATGACAGAGAGAGTAGCAGGGGGGAAGTCTTTTAATAATGTCAGAACTTTTTCTTCAAAGAAATCTGCTATATTATTACAGAGGCTCTGAGAGGGGGGAATCTCTTGTTGTAAACTTTTGGGATTTGTAAATAGATTAACTATTTTAAAGATCTCTTTTTGATTGTTATTGGTGGTTTTAATGGCCTCAGTATAATATACTTTTTTAGTAGTTTTAATCAGGGCATGATATTTTCTCAGAGCTATTTTGAAATTATTAAGCTCTTTTTCATCGTAGTTTCGCCGCCATCTGCGTTCTAACGACCTAACATGGCCTTGCAGTTCTTTCAAGGATTGTGAATACCATGGGGCAGAGGGTTTCTTTTTAGATGGACTGTGAGACGAGATCGGGGGAGCCAATCGATCACTCAGGTCGTGCATCCACTGCCCAAAAGAGTTGGTTGTAAACTATAGGGTCTCCTAACGTGTTGGGTCTGCCCGTAAGAGCCATTGGAAGGAGATCTGGATGTCCTATTAATTCCTTCCATCTAGCCTTGTCCTGTTTTGGGGCCTTGTTCCTATCCCTAATAAGGGGCCCCTCTCTATCAGGATCTCAAAAGGAATTAGTTTATGGTTGGTCCATGTTTGATCGACAGGGGGCTGGACTGTGAGGGTTTCCAATTTAGAACAGATACAGTCCAAAGTATGGCCTGCACTGTGTGTGGCAGATATGGAACATTGTTGTAAGCCAAGTACGTCCATTATCTCCTTGAAGCAAGTTGCACCTGGATCCTTGTATGATTCGAGATGTAGATTGACATCGCCTAGCAAAGTAAAATTAGAAAACCTGAGAGCTAAGGCGCTAACCACCTCTCCAATATTCTCCAAGAAGTTTTTATGCGGTCCCGGAGGGCGATACAATAGTGCTCCTGCAAAGGAGAAGGAGTCATGTACCTGAAGGCAAAAACTAATGCCCTCTGCTCCTTTCAAGTCGGGTAGTTGGTCTATGGTGCACCTAAAAGTGTCACGATAGATAATTGCGAGGCCACCCCCACGTTGTTCTGATCTATCTGATCTCTGAATGAGATAACCAGGGGGGAGGGTGTTCACAATGTCTGGATTGCACCAGGCCTTCAGCCATGTTTCGGTCACGAAGAGGCAGTCCAGGTTGTCCTTAACACAGTGTCGGAGGATCAGCGCTGCATCGTCGTCGAATCTAGCAGTCGGGACCCGCATCATTGTCGATTAGGCACTGCGTCAGCGTAGGAGGACACTGCGTCAGTTCAGATCGCCGCAAAGGGGCCACTGCTTCAATTTTTTAAGAAAACAGCTGCAGAATCTACTTCTGAGGCCCAGGACTGGAGGGGGCACCTCAGGCAAGGGTAGGACTCACAGACAGCAGAGTCCAGTAGCACCAGCAGAGTTGCGAGAAGTCTTTTATGACCCTGAGACTTCAGAAAACAGGAAGCAAGCCAGCAAGTCCTTGGAGAATATTGGGTTCAAGGATGTAGAGAGCATGTCCAGGCAGTCTCACTCCCAGGCAAGAAGTAGAAGGCAGCAGGCCAACACAGCAGAGCAGGTAGCAAAGTGGCAGTCCCTCCTACAGTACAGCAATTAGCAGGCAGCAGGCCAGCAAAGCAATTCAGTCAGCAAAGTGACACTCCCGCCTATATAGCACAGCAGTTTTTTTCCGTGCAGAATGTCCTTGATTCCAGGAGAGTTCTTATTTGGTAGTGTCAGGGGTCCAGTACTTATACCCAAATGTGCCTTTTAAGTGGGGAAGACATCTAAGAGGCCTTTGACGATCACAAGCTCCCTGCCTTTCTTGCCCTGGCGCCAGACACATTACAGGGGGCTATGCAGCTCTTTGTGTGGGAACAGGCACAGCCCTGTACAGGTGCAAGTGTGAGATCCTCCCTCCCAATCTAGCTCAGGAAGGCCCATAAGCCTGGTGATGGGCAATCATGATGCAAATGTGACACCCCAGCTCCTTCTGTGTGACTGTCTAGGGGAAATGAACAAAGCTCAGCTGTCACCCAACCCAGACGTGTATTCAGAGACAGGCAGAAACACAGAATGGTTTAAGAAAAAAAATGCTAATTTTCTAATATGGCAGTTTTAGACTTACAATTTAATACCCGACTTCACCATGAATTGTGATTTTAAATTGTGAGTCCAGAGACACCAAACTCCACAGTTCTATTGGCTGCCAATTGGAAATTACACTTAAAAGGTGCTTAAGGCAATCCCTATGTTAACCTATGAGAGAGATAGGCTTTGCAGTAGTGATAAACGAATTTAAGAGCATTTTACTACCAGGACATGTAAAACTTAAAAATACATGTCCTACGATTTAAACACACTGCACCCTGCCCATGGGGCTACCTAGGGCCCGCCATTGAGGTGACTTACATGTAATAAAAAAGAAGGTTTGGGCCTGGCAAGTAGGTTAACTTGCCAGGTCGAAATGGCTGCTTAAAACGGCATACACAGGCTCTGCAATGGAAGGCCTGGCCCATGTTTAAAGGGCTACAGAGTGGGTGGCACATTCAGAGCTGCAGGCTCTGGGTACATATAGTGCACTTTACTAGGGACTTATAAGTAAACTAACTATGCCAATTGTGGATAAGCCAATGTTACCATGTTTAGAGTACGAAGCACATGCACTTTAGCACTGGTTAGCAGTAGTAAAGTGCCCAAAATCCTAAAGACAGCGAAAATGAAGTCCGCAAAACAGGAGGGCAGAAGGCAAAAAGTTAGGGTAAATCACGCCAAGGATGCCAGGTCTAACAAAAATCTAGCCTCACCTATATATTGGACTTTAAATAAAGATGGAAAATGATCTTTGAACAACTTTTGTAGCAATTTCCCGCCAAATGTTACAGGTTTAAGTTTATAATCTTTAATCCTTTACATGTTCTAGGATTCAGCTACAGCCTGCCAGTGAATGCAGCTTTTGGTGCCTTGTAACTAAAGAATATGCCTATTGTAATTACGAACATGTTCCACTTTTAAATATCAGACACCCTATCTTGTGGGTGAAAAGGGATTCTTAGGAGTGACTTACTGATATTTGAAAACAGGGTTTCCCGACAATCAAAAAGGGTTATTTTGATAGGTCTGTACAGTCGCTTTTAGGCTGAAGTCAGGCTGCATGGGACATGCCTGAAGCCATGTTTTCTCTATAACTGTAGTTTAAAGCGTAATTAGTGCTGTAGTCCACAAGTAACATCTAACTTTCCATGCCACAAGTAGATTTTGCACCATATACTATTACCTTGGAGGAAAGTTAAATATGCCAATTAGGGTTAAGCCAATTTCGACATGTTTAAAGAGGGAGCACAGGCACTTTACTCCTGCTTAGCAGAGGTAAAGTGCAGAGAGTTCAAAATCTAACAAAGCAGATAGGGCAAAATGGAGGGTAACCACACAAAAGGTGGTCGTTTCCAGCACTCTATGTTATTTTTGTGTGTGAAGCAGGCTGCAAATATAACTGCTTGAGGACTGGATTTGAACCAGTTTGGGCACAGAGTTAGGAACCTGCATAACAGGAAAGGATCTTCTGTTGTAGACCACGATATACTCAGATACAATAACTTACCTTGAAAGATCAAGCCCTGGTGAGCCGGAGTCAATAGAGATGTTCCCATTGTGTGCACAAATAAATACAGAAAGTAACCATTTGCCATAGAGGATTGATTAATTTGGCATGCAAGTGTGATATTGCTGTGTAGGAGGTGTGCAGGAGGTTTGCCTGTTCCTTTACTGAAACAAAACGAATTCAGTAACACGATAAAGGTATTAATCACCCAGCAGTTCAATATTGCTTTCCAGGCAGTCAGCTGGTCTTGACATTGTTTTAAATCACAAACTGGCATCAATTAAAGTACAGATGAGAGTGAAGCAAAGAGTGAATCTGCCTATATAGGCCTAGTGACCCTCATTCACCGGAGAACAGAGTTAAATATAGCCTAGGGGGGTGGAATGCTGCAAAGAGCAACACCAGAAAGTTAGAAAGGGGACAGACGAGAGGACATGTAGATAGTAGTTGGTGAGCCGAAGACAATTATACCCAGTAACAGCCGAAGGCAAAAAGCAGAACCCACTTGACTGGTAAAACTGACTTTTGCCAACCCATGTTCACCCTCTTGTACCAAGTCACCTTGAACTTCCGGAGATCTTCAAAAGTATTACAAACACAGGGGGCGCTAATTCACTCCAGGCTTAGGTCTAAATGACATCTGAATATCTGGGCCTGATTGACAAAGCATTTTTTATAGTTGCATGTGCTTTACACCAGGTTTAGGTGTGACTTATGAATTTCCAATAGTAAGACAGACATTCCTGTAAACTGTTACATTTCTTTATCATGTGACAAGAAAAACTAAAATGCATTGTGAAAGAATAAAAAGAAAATAAACGACCTGCACAGTGGGTTGGAAACAAACAAGAAAACATTTAGGTTAAAAAGAACCTGCAACCAGGCTGTTGCATTTAGTAAAACAGGACCACTAATGCAGACATATTAGACTTCGCACTCACCTTCCTCGTTATGGAAAGCAGAGTGGCATCCATGAAAATCCGAAACCCTACGTGTTCTCCGTAGGTCCTTAAATACACCTATAAATTATAGAAAATATATGTTATGGTGCCTTTTACAAAGTTGAAGATTAAAGAGGCGAAAGTTTACGACCACCTCAAATTGTATTACATGTAAAAGTACTTAAATTACCCACGCAGAAGCATAATAAGGGCAAAACGTTATATTTTGAACATGCAGCTTAAGTGAGCATTTTTTTTTACTGATTTTCTATTAATTTGTTTCAGATCTTTATTTTCTTAAAGTCACACTTGAGTCATGATGCAAACCTGCACATGCAGAGCAATCAGAGAACAGTGCTAGTTTAGTTAGGAGAACAGTGCTGGTAGAGTATTAAATATTTATTTTATGAGCAATGAGCTCTGCCCCTCTTAGAGTAATTACACTATTTTCATATCAAGAACTGTTAGTTAGAACCAACATGCCAATTTTACAGCAATTTGTGACCACTGTGATATTTTGTGTACCAACCTATGTACTAATAGTTGTGCTTGCAAAATACTGAATCATAGTAGGTCGCAATTCAACCTACCTCATGAATATTAATGAGATATGTTGCAAATTGCGACACATTGTGATTCACTGCCATCAAAGGGATAGTAGTTGGGAGCCAACAGACAAACACGTCTGAGATTGCTTTTAAATAAAGCACGTTTTTTTCTTTTAACTGAAGACCGTTTTCTATAAAGGAATATGGGTTGCGTTAAAAAAAAATATGAAGTTCAACAAACATTTAAGACTAAGCAATGGTCCCACTGTATATTCTTAAAAAATATTTTTGGCAACATTCACAAAGGGGAAAGGGTGCGTTGGAGACCCCTTCCTGTTTGCAAATGGTTTACCATTACTTTCTGTAGTTGGCAAAATATTACTGTTTTGCAAATGCATGTTGGAGGCAAAACATTAATACGCCCCATTTCGAATCGCTATTTAGAAGAGGTGGCCTTCCAAATACTATTTCGGTATGTAGTTTAAACCTAAAGTGTGATATATATAATGTGTAACTGAATCTCAATTTGGGTTTGGTACATAAAAAAAGGGCAACTTTTGTTGCAACTTGTCTGATTTTGTGAATCAGACCTTTTGCGACCACAAAAAGCCTTAGTACATCTGATCCCAAGTCCATCTCTGTCCAACAAGTCTACAATCAGCTTTCACTATTTTAATTAGTGGATCACTGGAAACTCATTCTGATGGCATTACTTACAAAAGCAGACCGGGTGTATTAGCCATGATCCAAGACTTACTAAAAGTGAATAAGCAAGGTATTTGAAACCAAAGTAGGCAAAGAATAACCAAGAGCCTGGTGATGTTTGGGCACCTCTCTATAAAAAAACACCTGTAAGAGCCTAGTTGCACATGGTATATACTAGTTGAAGTTCGAAAAAGAGCTTTGTTTATTAATATGGCTACAAAGTATCTTAGGCGGGTGTCAGTTCCTCAAGGCTATCACCAGGGGTGAGTGGACAGTAGAGCAGCTGGAACTGTAACAACACTTCTCAGGGCACCACAATAAAAAATGCATTTATACATTAACATATGTGTTCACTATAAGGCAAAGCTCATCCCATGGGCCCTGGCTCTTGAATGTCTGCTGCTTACTGCAGCCTGAAACCCAGATTCCCCTAACTATTCAAAGCACGTGTGGCAGAACCTCCTAAAACCTATGCAGCACAACTGGTGAGTATACATCAGGGAAACAAGCAAACTCCAATGGTGAGTAGTGGAAACGAGAAACTGTGCTCTTGTGGAGCAGTGCTAGCTTTTATGTGTGTATCTGTGTGTGATGCAGTGTGATCGTGTGTGTGTGTAAAAAACAAAAAAGAGTCAATGTTTATGTGAAGTCAATCAATCAATCACAGATTTGTAAAGCGCAGCAAATCATCCGTGAGGTTCTAAAGGTGCTGGAATTTGCTAGTTGCTTCAAGGTGGACTGTTCATTCAAACAGACAGGTCTTGAGTTCTTTCCTGAATTGCTGGAGCGATGGAGTGGACTTGAGATGCAGGGGCAGGTTGTTCCAAGCTTTGGCTGCTAGGTGAGAGAAAGAGAGTCCTCCGCTGTTGCTTCGGCGGATCTGTGGGGTGTATGCGAGGAAAAGGGAGGCGGATTGAAAGTGTATGGTCGGGTGGTTGAAGGTTAAGCGATTGTTGATGAATTCTGGTCCTTCGTTGTGTAGGGCTTTGTATGCGTGGGTCAGCATCTTGAACTGGCATCTCCTCTGGATCGGTAGCCAGTGAAGCTTCTTGAGGTGGGGGATGATGTGGGTTCGTCTGGGGAGCTCGAGGACGAGTCTGGCTGCTGAGTTTTGCAATGTCTGAAGTTTCTTCAGGAGTGCCGTGATTCCTACGTAGAGATTTTTTCCGTAGTCCAGCCTGCTGGTAACGGGGCCTGCGTGACCGTGCTTCTGGTGTTGACTGGGAGACATCTGAAGATTGTGCATATCCTGTACCTCTTCTGGCTCTCTTTCCTACTAACCTCTCACAAAGTTCCCTTCATGAAAACCAAAGAAGGGCCCCACATGAAGTCTGTGAACCGAGATCCACCGAAGCTTCTAACAGGCCTGAAAATACCGTGTTCCCTAAATAGGCTTTGGGTAGCTTTGCCTGAATGAGCTAATTCTCAAAACTGTCAATTATCTCATGTTTTAATGAGTTGTGAAAATTTAGAATATTTTCCAGCCACAGTGAAATAATGCAATAACACATTTGGGCTGACAAGAAACCCATTTACATGATGCAAATAGCCATGGCTGATTCAATGTTCATTCTTCAAAGGGGTTGTGCTCAAAGTGAGAAGGATGGAGGAGATGGCCGGGGATTTCCTGGCCTGCCGGGAGGGGGTGGGGGAGTGAGGATTTTTGCTATCAATTGTCTCCCAGATTCTGCCTTGCTTTGCTGATAAATATATTTTAAGAGTGATACCTTAAGGTGTTCCTTTGCAGCCGGAGGAAATCGTTTTTTGCAAATAGGTGGGTTGGGGTTTGGTTGGAAATGGATTTCTCACGAAGGAAACCCGGCATCATGTTGGAATTTACCATGATGGAATTTAAATGCAAAGGCCTTTGTGACATCTAACTGGAAGTAAGGCACTTGCCCTGAACAAAACCACATTACACTATTAGGAAATTAGGATGGGAATATGTAAGGGACCATTATGATTGATATTTGGTTATCTACCAGTGAGAAACTTGTTAGCATCCTTCAGGAACTAACCCACAACCAATTTTTCTTCAGAACAAGGACAAAATTACAAAACCGCAAGATGGTTTCTGGAGCATACACCACATGGAAATTAGGCCCTTGGTTTTCCTGCCGGATGTCACAGCGTTTGAAAGCTGAGATGGTCCTGTACAAACAAGATGCACACTAGCTGGAGACTTCATCGTTAATTGGTGTGCTACTGAGATTATGAAATTGAATTGTGGCTGTTGTTTTAAAGACAAGTGACTCTGCAAACTGGAACAAGTACATCCCTTTCTGCACTTCACTCAGGGTAGTGAGGGCGACAAGTCATATGCTATTCAGAGATACTGTGTGGAGCACAACACCTCAGACATCAACAATCAACCAACAGGCACAATAAAGTAAATATTCATCCCAGTGCTAGTATTTTTAGAAAAAATAAAGTACTTTTTAAACTTAAAGCAGTACCAAATACTTCACAATTCGATCCAGTGTACAGAGCGGTGATCCCCGATTGCTCTCATGCTAATCCATCCCAGAAGACAGTCTATATAAGCTGTCCCATGCTGCAATTAAGGCAGAAGCATGAACCGATCTGGCACAATTTTCCGGGCCCAACGGGTAAAATGCACACACATTTCAAAAGTTCCTACCCATAGCAGTGTAATGTGGGGTAACATGCTAGTACTTTGTGCTCATCCAGCATGGATCTGGACACTCTGTCGTCCTTTTGCGAGTGGGTGAAAATGGGCCATACTGACTGAATTCATTTTTAGGGATCGCTGATAAGGCCAGGAACAGTCAGTGCCTTTGTGAATGCTGCCACCTGGGCTCAGTTCAGAGGTGAGCGGTGGGCCCAGCTCTCGGAAGCAGGAATGGGTTTGACTGTGTTGGCCCTTCTGGCCACTAAGCTACCCAGGCTGCATTGAAGAAGTCACAGGGCACCCCACTACCTCCCAGTTGCACCCCTGGTCGGGCCAATACAGATAATACATCAGCTGCAGCCCTGATTGATCACAGCAGACATGCAGGCTTTTAATAACAAGGCACACTCTCTGCTCTTCAAGCAGAAAGTGCAGACTTCAGGTAATGTCTCCTCACCTATGTTATGTGTATTTGTAAAGCGCACTATCATCCGCAAGGGTGTTCTGGTGCTGAGCAGGTGTGTGCCTAGCCCTTTACCTAATGGTAGATTGGGTAAATGAAAAGCCAGGTCTTCAGCTTCTGGCAGAATTCGAGAACAGAGGAGGAGGCTCTGATGTAGAGTGGAGCTTGTTCCAAGCTTTAGGAGCAATGTATGAGAATGCCTGTCCTGATCTGTATATGCATGGGATGCGTGCGGGTAGGAATCCTGCAGCATGGAGGAGTCTGGGTGGTTTGTAGGAAGAGATGCGAGTAGGTGGGGCCTAAGCTGTGTATTTCCTTGAATGTGAGGAGTCTGAATTGATCGCATTTGTGTATGTGAGCCAGTGTAGTTCCCTGCGGTGTAGTGTGATGAGAGTTCTGTGTGGGAAGTTGAGGATGAGCCTGGCTGCTGAGTTCTGGATAGTTTGTAGTCTTCTAGAGAGTTGCTTGATGATCCCGGCGCAGAGAGCATTCCCATAGACCAACTTGCTGGTGACTAGGGCATGAGTAACAGTTTTTCTAGTGTTGCTTGGGAGCCATTTGAAGATCTTCATCAGCATTTTCAGGGTGTGGAAGCAGGATGCAGTGACTGAGTTGACTTGTGCGGTCATGTCCAGTTTGCTGTTGATTATTTTGAGGCTCCTGGCGTGGGTTGTGGGTGTGGGTCCGAGTTCGGCCAACCACCACTTGGAGTCCCATGGCAGGTGTTCTTGCAGAACATCACAACATCTGTGTTGGTGTTGAGCTTTAGACAGTTGGCTTTTATCCAGTTAGCAACTTTGGTCGTTGAGGGTCTTGTTCGAGAGGGAGAGTATGAGTTGTTTGTCGTCTGTGTAGGAGAGGATTTGGACGTCCTGTGTGCAGATGACATAGGCCAGGGGATCATGTATGCATTGAGGAGGGTGGGGCTGAGCGATGAGCCTTGAGGCACTCAACAGATGAGTTTGCTGGTTCCTGAGGAGTAAGGTGCCAGGGTGACAGCTTGTGTTCTATCCGTTAAGAAGGAGCAGATCCAGCGGAGACCGAGTCCTTGGATGCCAATCTTGTGCAGTCGCCTGATGAGGATGGGGTGTGAGACCATTTCAGATGGTGCAGAGGGGTCAAGGAGAATGAGGCCTGTAGTGTCTCCTTTGTCAAAGATCATGCGGAAGTCGACTGTGGGGGCGATGAGTGCTGTTTATGTACTGTGCCTTTACAAATTAATGGGATAACCCAAAAGGCCAAAGGACCTTGGTATAGTTCAGTACATACAAAATGTGGTCCTACTGGCAGAACTTAAAAGAGAATATATGATATTAATTTACGTATCATAAATCAACACAAATTGATCCTAGCGAAAGAGAAAAAGCAAAACCACCACACATAGAATTTTGCAAAATAAATCAATTTATATTTTAGCAATTTGATAATGCATACATTTATTGCATATTATCGCGGTTGCTCCATAGAGTGCATGAGAAAGTGCTTATGTGTAAAGTGACATAAAAGAGAAGGGAGTAATGAATATCAAAAATACAGTAGAACAAAAGCTACAGCAGCTCAGACCGGCCACCGTGATGAGCCTGTTTGAGAACACCTTCTATTACTCAAGATACATCGATAGCTAGAGATAGGTGGCAGATGAATCAAAGCACGCCCTCCGTAAGGATCTGAACATTCAATCCAGGCTTGGAAACATATGTAGACGTTTCGACACGACTGCCGCATGAGGTAAATTTAACCTTGCATGTGGGTCTTCATCAGGACAAAAGAATAGGGAATAGGCAACCTTAAGCGGTGTATAAACAGGACTGGATATGGAATCCACAGTTAGTTTAACAGTACAAGGGCCCAAGGCT
Organism: Calotriton arnoldi; assembly: GCA_963921515.1. NCBI lineage: Eukaryota > Metazoa > Chordata > Amphibia > Caudata > Salamandridae > Calotriton > Calotriton arnoldi. The sequence continues at coordinate 3,069,597 of CAWUFW010001019.1, read as the reverse complement.
CCTAGTCGAGAAATTCAATACAACAAAGGATCTAACTTCACTGTGGTAATACGTTGAATCAAAAAAAAGGAGACTAAGCTCAATATGTAAAGAGAATCAAAGCTGATCTTAATTGCGCCTTGTTATGACCAACTATAATACAAGGCGGAGTTGCTAGAGCGCAGAAAAGAATAAATCACGAAGGGTCCCAGTGATTCACAACACTACCTCTCAGCCCGAACAGCATGGTTTCTATACTGTGGTCAGGCCTGAATTCTGACTGCGAGGCATTGAGGAGCTGGTGGTTTCGTAGGTGGACTGTGAGGCATCGACTGATTAGTTTCCTTATGAACTGTGCTGGGTATGGTGGGAGGGAGATTGGGATGAAATGTGAAACTGTAGATGTGCAGCGGATGGTTTTTTGTGCAGGGGCATGATGGTGGCACGTTTCCAGGTGTCTGGAAATGTGGCTGAGTCAATGGAGGTGTTGAGGATGGGTGTTAGTGCTTCACTGACCAGTAGGAGTTCTTTCGGGAAGGTGTGGTGGGGACAAGGGTCAGAGGAAGCCCCCGAGTGGACAGTCTTCATGGTAGCAGCGATTTAGACTGTGTTGATGGCAGGCCATGAGGTCAGGTTACGTTCATCGGCCGTGATGGGAAGTTGAGTTGTGACAGTAAAGGGGTCCAATTGAGGGTCTAAGTTGTTGTATAGGGAGGTGATTTTGTGTCAAAAGAATTCCAAGAGCTTGTTGCAAAGGTCTTGTGAGTGTGTGATGTTGCTGGAGGTGGCAGAAAGCATGGTGAAACCTTTGATGATGGCAAAGATGTCCTTGCTGCTGTTAGTGCGGACGTTGATGCGATCTGCAAGAGCTGTGCACTTGGTGTTCTGTATCTGCTTGTGTTAGCCTCTTGCTGCGGGAAACAACCATTACATCGCATGCGTTTCAACGCATGCGATTACAACGCGGTCGTTACAACAACCGCGTTGTTACATCGCAGTACATTACAAAGCAAGTCGTTACATTGACTTGCTGTAGGGGGCACGCTAACCTAAGGAATAGTATAATTTACTATTCCAACACCTTCCCTACTGTTGCGCACACTGGAGTTGGAATAGTAAATTATACTATTCCTAAGTCCAGCTCGCCCACTACAGCAAGTCGATGTAACGACCTGCGTTGTAATGTAGTGCGATGGAACAACGCGGTCGTTGTAACGACCGCGTTGTAATCGCATGCGTTGTAAACGCATGCGATGTAAGGGGCTATATTCCTTGCAGCAGATTCGAAGATGTCTTTATCTGCGGTGGCTCAACTTGTCCTCCATTTGCGATTCAGTTGGTTGCAGTGGCGTTCCATCAGCTTGAGTTCCTCTGTGTACCAGCTGACCTGTGGGCTGGCTCTTGCTGTTGGGTTGCGCTTGAGGGGAGCCATGGCATCAGTGAATGCAATTATACAGCTGTTGAGAGTTTTTAGTGGCTTTCAGCAAGTTGCTGGTGTGCTCGTGCCAGTACTCGGAGAGGGCGCAAGCTCACTCCTCTTCGGAGATGCTTTACCAGCTGAGGCAGGCGGTTCTGGTGGTGGTAGGTCTGTGATGGTGAGGGATGGGTATGCTGAAACTGACGAGGGTATAGTCTGTCCGGGCCATAGTTGCTGGCATGTCAACTGTGATGTTGCTGACTGAGGAGAAAATCTGGTCAGATAGGTGTCCAGCAGAGTGGGTGGGTTTGGTAACATGTTACATGGGGCCAAGTTTTCAGAGGTATTTTAGAACGGCCAAAGGGTTTGGGTCGGTGTGGTCCTTTAGGTGAAAGTTAAGGTCTATGAGGAGGATGAAAGTGTTGGTGTTGATTGTGTGGGGTGCGATGAAATTTGCGATGTCCCTAGCGAAATTGGTGTAGGGTCCTCGTGGTCTGTATACAAGAGTTTCCCCTCTGGGAGAAGTTGGCTGTGACGCGCATCTTAAACGTGAGGTGTTCCATGTAGCTGGTGGGGGGTGTCCATGTAGGTGGTGCTGTTAATGGTATCTTTGAATATGCGACTCCACCTCCAGACTTGTGCTGATGGTCTTGCCTAACGATCTTGCTGCTGGTAGGGTCGGCTGTAGCGATGCCCGGTGCATAGGTTGAGTATAGCCATGTTGCCATGAGAAAGACCAGGTCCAGAGCATGGTCGTGCAGTAGGTCCCATATCCCTGTGGCATGTTTGGTGAGTGCGAGGGTGTTGAGGAGCATGCATGCGAGTGTGGCGTGATGTTCATTCTGTGTGAGCATGAGAGGGTGGCTGGTTTGTGTGAGCGAGTGGGGTGCTGTTGGTGCAGGAGTGCTGGGCGGAGCTGCAGGAAAGTGGATGAGAACTTGCCTGAAGCATATGTAATCGCTGTTCCATGTTGTGTGTTGCAGTGTGGCAGCAGTGCGGTGAGCGGCAGCCAGATTTAAGAACATAGAGGAGCGCAGGAGGATATCTGTGGGTGGGGGAGAACCAGATTTCCTGGTGCTGTGCGCGGTCCATATTCGGACGGGCGCTGCAGTTGCCATTAAATAGGTCCTGGGAGGAGGTAGGCGAGCAGGGTACCAAGGGAGAGAAACCAATGAGTCTGCGGGTAACTCCCCTAGTTGGTCATAAAGGACGTGGCTCTAGAACAAATTGAGGGGATTTGGGTCCCACTTTTATACACATTTCCTAGACAGGAGATGCAGATTCATGGTCTCAAACCGCAGAACTGCTTTGGGGCGTTCTCTCTTCAGATGTACTTGGGGCGTTCTCTCTTCAGATGTCCTCTTTGCGTAGACTGATACTTCTCACAGCAAGTAGCATTGGGCTGTCTCCAAACTGGAGCACTCACTATATAGGCATAATAAAGTGTGAGTTTTCTACACCTGGTTGTCATCATCCTCTCTGAAACAGTAATGCAGGATAAACAAAAGAGAAGCCTGACCTAGAAACATCCCCACTTTGAATCAAGAAATTGCAGTCCCACCCTTCAACCCTACTGTTAATCAAATTTGTAGTGCTCAGAAAGAATTATTCAGCAACCCCATGCTAACCAAATGCCTCATGCAATTTTGCAAAGTAGTACTATCTCCATCCTCGTCATTTCAGTGTCTGGACCTCCACCGTACAGCCACAGGAATGCAGGCAATGCACTTTCACTGTCTGGGGAAGCTGTCCTCATCCTCCATATTGTGCCATGCCATGGGGAATCAAAAATGCATCTCAGTGGCTTCAGTACACAGACTACGTACAGATTCTTACCACTGCACATGTGCTACATGTATGCTACACATGCACCGGACATACACAGAGGAGGTCAGGGCAGGGTTCTGGGCTTTCATATAATGGCATAACTTTACACAAGAGGGGCCTGTAGGCGACACTCTCAGTGATATAGATAGAAAGATCTGATCACAAAATGAGTTCCTAAAACACAGTAAGCTACCACCAGCGCTTCATGTGCTATAGAGTAGTTCTCTGTCCCATGCAAAGGTATGTTTAGTGCACCCTACACATAGTCCAAGACAAACCTATGCCTCTTAGAAAACGCTTAGATTAGCATGACGCTAGGGTCACAATAAAAGTGGGGATACCAGATACAGACGCAGTCAAACACTCTGGGCAAGGGAACATGCCTGTATATCATGCAGAGGGCATTCCAGTCCAAAGACTTCAGAAGAAAGCGAAATCAGGAATCTAATCGGGGGGGGGGGGAATGGAATGCTATCAAAAGTACAACACAGAACTGCGTGCCTCAACCAAGGTAAACTTCACTAGAGGACTTCAACCTTTTGGGTTAGGACAATTCACAATATTTCTCCAGCAACCTTTCTCTCATATTTTCACCCTTTTCTTCATTTTTGTAATTTTTGCTTCTGTTTTTATTATTACAGTAAGCTTTGTGTGAATTTGTAAGCTCTTTATTTCTTTAAATTGATTTCTGTCTGTTATGTTTGTTACACACAACACCTCACACACATGTTTCTGGGGATTGTCTTGCTGCTCAGGCCGAGCTACTAAAGGGGTATGGCAGTGTTACCCTTAGGGAGATTCAGTTTATTGATATCCCAGTCGCAGCACTTATCAGGCCAGTGACCTTACACCCCTCCCCAAATCCTTTGCCAATCTGAATCCCTGCACACATCTTACTCTAAAGTAAACACGGTTTGTGACAATCTCCAGACTGCAGATCCTTAAAGTCCAGTAAACTTTGTCTAATATGTGCTAATAAATGTCCTGTAGAAACTATGCAATAGGGAGCACAAGCAAAACATAAAGGAAGACATTTTAATCACACTGTGGCAATAACAGACTGCTATTTGAAATATATGACATAGAAATATTTGGAATAGGATCTCTCCAAAGTCCAGTTAAGATCCATAGTAGGTGTACCAAAAATATCAAAGGAGGTAGCTTTCAAGGAACAAAAAGTGGTGTGCAGTGTGTCTTGCTCCTGAATCTCTCACCCTCTTCCATGAGGAACAGAGGTGGGGTGGAGACCCCGAGGCAGCGGCAGCCAATTCAGGAAGGAGGAGAATTCCTCAGAGTCCAAAGGAGAGATTCTAGAAAAAGCTTGAGAATCAGAAAGCTAAAGAACAGAGAAGGATTCAGGCTCACTTAGTAAGAAATTACCTGCCAGCTTTAACTACTGCAAGGTATGAGGGGATTGTTCTTCAAAATGGGTCTCAACTTGTTTAAGATAACTCTGGAAGCTGAAAATGCCAAACCTAAATTGCCTCCAGCTTAACCTCCAATGGTAAGTTACAAAAAGATTTGTGTGACTCAGGATAACACTGGTGGCAAACACGGGGAGCATGGCTAAGCAAAATGGAAGGTTAGGTGTGTTCCGATGAGGCTCGCTTCTCACCTCCCCTAATCCTAAAGAATCCTAGTTCCTTAGTTTTCTAAAGCGGAAAGGCAGAGTGCAACAGCTGGTGAGGACATTGGAATGGATCGCACTCTAAGAGGTCAAAGTGGCATGCGAGAAGTGCCCCCCATCCCATTGGGGCTTGGTGAGCCATGTAGGAGTGTGGCCTGGGACGTCATTATGCCGACCCAGAATATTGGGGTCAGGTTGGGAGCCCAGCAGGCCTAAGAAGTTAGAGGCAAACCAGACGGCGGCCATGGATATACCTGGCAACTGGCAGGAGATGCTGGCACTAGATACGAAGCTGACCAGACGAAGGAAGATGGTCGGGGACCTTGCCTGCAAAAGTGACGGTGAGTGAGGGTGGGGGGGGGGGGGGGCTTGGAGGACGTATAGAGGCAGTCAGTAGATCCGGGCAGACCTCAGAGCAGAATTGAAATGAGGAGCAGTGGTGTGCTGGGGCCACCATGGACATCAGGTTTCCGACAGCCCTCTCACCCTATCAAACTTGCAGGGCTGCTTGGGGAGACACTGTTGTGGTGGCGAATCCCATGTATCAGCTTGGCCTGACTGGCTGATCTATGAGAAGCTGCCTCAGAAAGGCTGCAGGCCTGCTGGTTACTGAAGTGGCCGAGGATAACCAGGACACCATAACAACAGATACATGGATCAACAAGGCCGATAGACGGCACTGGCACGTCAACACAGATAGCCTGGTAACTTTGACAGTGATAGATGTGATGTGGAACTTGAAGATGCACTCACAACATCTGCCTCTTGTAGCCTTAGGGTACTAAGATCATAGAGCTGAGGAACAGCTGGGGTTTAATGATGTACAAATTTCATGTAAACAAGAAATACTGGGAAAGGATCATGGTTTAGGCTAATCATAGGTTGGTGAGTTTGAAGTTTGCGTTGAACAGGTATGCTGGTTGTTAGGGGGTTGGTGCCTTTGGTAGCCCTCCGCTCAGATTGGGGAGACGAGGTCACTAGGTGATGAGCAATCCCCCACGGAGACATAGGATTATTCAATTACTTGTAATATCTTCAAGTCTTGTAGGGATGTATATTCTAGTTCTCTAGTTGCTTGGGTTGGGAGAGTGTATTTAGTTTACTCTGGATCTAGGACAAGACTGGCATGAACCCTCATCTAGTTGGATGGGCGCAAAGTTCTAGTTCATTTGGGTTGAGGGAGCGGCACCTGCTCCTGTTTGAAAGAGGGGCATTTGTTTGTTAGTTTGGTTAACACCACCAACCAGAGGGAGCAAAGGGCGGAGCTAACATAAGATTGATAAGATCTGAACAGGCAAAAAGACACTGACTTGGAAGGTCTCAATGCATATCCCAAATGATATAGGGGACAAACAAACCTGAAGCAACAAAGTATAATGATAGATATGCTTCAGGAGACCCATCTGATGGAGGTGGAGTTGGTTAAGTTGCATAGAAAACACAGAGAAAAGGCGCTTACGATCTCTTCATCGAATTATTCTAAGGGTGTATTGACATGGGTGACCTTTGCGGTCCCATTTTAGCCACAAGATGTCACTGTAGACCCATGTATACAGCTGTCTCGATTGGAATGATCACAGATCACAAGGCAAGGAATCTGCATATACAAAATATGTCAGGAAGTGTACAGTAAAAGGTATGAAACAAGAGGCAGGATAAACAAAAACAGAAAGCAAATACAAATAACTAGGCAGAACATGAAAATGGAATCAAGTAGCAATGGAAACAGAATTAAAAGACCAAGTCTGGAAAAATAGCAGTATGGTCGCGACGGATCACAAGGAAACTCAGCAGCAAGGTCATTTGCTAGCCACTGCGTACTAATCTCACATCGAAGAAATAGGTTGAAGCTCAGAGGACGAGCACAGGGGCAAGGAATAAACAAGGTGCTAGCAATCTGGAAACCGCCAACCTAAGGACAGCTGTATTGAGACTTGGGTAGGAAAATACCAGGAAGCACAAGACACAAAACAGGAAAGCCTGGAACGGAGTGCACATGGGACACTAAAGAAAGAAAAGTACAGAAGGCAGGGTCAGAATGCCTGCAAGATCTACGAGCCAAAACATAGAACAAAGACCCTCCACCAGGATATGATCTTGGCAGTGTTTGGAGACAGAAATGTCTACAGGGGCCATGAAGCATCAGGATGGTGGTGCGGAAACTCGGACTGGAATATGAAGTTGAACTGGAAATACAAAGGTTAAAGTGTGTATAGTCTTATTCAGGGATAAAGGCAGGAACCCACACAGCCTTCTTGGGTGCACCCTAGTGGCTGGATGGTAGAATGATAACACATGGCTACTGAAAAGGGAGAAACCCAAGTCTCATATCTTGAGGATGAGGACTGAGGCAGTGGAAAAAGTAGCTACCCAAGTGGAGGTAATGATAAATTTAAGGAATGGCTAATGGAAACCTACAAAGAACTCTTATACAACTTATTACGTACTTCAGAAAACAGTGTATGCAATTTGTTTCATTATTCAGAGTAGGAGACTTTTAAAGTTGCTGCTTTAGTGAGAGTGCTGTGCCAACTGTATCCTTTTGAATGATGCCCTGAGGTCCTTGACCAAGCGGTTCCATGGGCCTCTGGCTGAAGATAAATGAAAGGGGGTCAAAAATCCTACTATGGTCATAAGAGAAAGTGTAATAGTAGGCAAAGCATCGAACACAAGGCTTAGAAAAATTGAATGAATTACAGAGGCAGGAACGCTGTTTAAAAGTAAAACATATGGTTACAACTCTCAAAGGCATGTTCCTCCATCCAAATCCAGCACAGGCAGACAACGTAAGAGAAGCATGAATATATACACAAAGAAAGAATGTGCTGTGCACGTCACATTTCCAAAAGCAAAGCCTTGTGACATTTGTCCCAGACACAAAGGAACACTATGCATACCTTGTTATCCTTCACTGTGTAGTGGCACAAACTTTGTCTTTCTCCAAACCTCTCTGGGATTTCGTCTGCAATTCTATCAGGGTCAACGGTCAGGAAATGTGCAAGATCATTCTGAATTTGAGAAATATTTTGAGGACACTTCATTTCCTTCAGCCATGTGTCACTGTCTTCTTGAGGACAGTTGCAGGTTTCATGGTACACAGGACCTGTGAGCAAGATGATAATTTATTAGGTATTGAAGCCAAGCAATTTGAGACCGGGTAATGTCAGTTTTGTTATTATGGTGGCTGCTTGGATACCCAGTGCTACTGCAGCAAAGTCAAACGTGATATTCATCAAAAACATTTCTGAGAAGAGTGTGGGGATTTAGTTTACATCTAAAAAGCATATTTTCGAAAGGTTTCTGATGTCTTCCCTACAATTCTAACATTTGATTGAGGGAATGGACTTTAATTTTGTTACCATGGCTGGTGACCAGAGCACTTTATGGAGAGTAAATAATTTGCATTGGATCAAAGAAGGAATTATCTTATTCTTGAAGATACTTGTGCATGTTAGACCAAACATCACTAGGTAGTGAAGGTCTGTGGCTTCCCTCCAGTATAGTACACCATTTCCAAATTATCATTTTTAAAATGTGTATTTTCATTAATAATTGTGTAGGGTTTGGAGGAGAACCTGGCCTGTTTTCTATACTTTACTTACTTTCTTCGGAAGGTCGGAGTGTTTTAGGTTGTAGAAATTTAGAAAATACAATATGGGGCAGTGAGTGTCTATCTTATAATTGAGCAAATGACAGGAGTCTGTAAACTCTCTCTTACCACAGAAAGTCACTCCTTAACATCTTTGTTTATAATCTCTTCCTTACATATCTCAGTATCGATCTAAGTTTCATCTGGTCCATGGCAATACTGGGGTCCCCACCCCTGCAGCCACGGACCAACCTTCTTTAGTGAATTTGAGAAACTGGCCGGTGCTTGACGCATAAACGCTTGAAATGTGCAGGTTGCAATAGGAATCCATTTCCATTTGTACACTCCGCAAGGCGGAAAAAAGATGTTACTATTAAAAGAGCATGTTCCTCATACTTGAAAAACATACCAACTTCTAAAACAAAATCGTCTTACACATATTCAGCAACAGGCTAAGACACACAAGTACTAAAACATTTCCAAACCTAACCTCTGATCTCACCAGATTATGAACAAAGCCAGTAAAACAAGATAACACACTACACCAAGAACAACAACAAAATTCATTGTAGTTTAACAATATATAAAAATATAAAAAGTGTTTTCGAATCCACAGCATGTTTGAAGTACGGCCAGTACCAGTTATTTTCATTCAATGTTAATATTTTTCATTGCAATTTATTTTATTGTTCTTATTGATGTGGGTTATAATGCTTTACTGACTAGGTCTATAATCTGGTCAGGTCACTGGTTAGGTTTGAAAAGTTTTAGTACTCCACTGTGAATTATGGCATTCACAAGGAGCAAATAGACAAACAAACTAGTCTCCTTAAGCGCAAGGGACTACTATTGCAATATGGGTTTTTTCTAGCCAAAACATATTTTTGCTTTTAGCCAAAGTTTTTATTTTTTAGATTGACTAGGGCCCGGCAGCTTCCTCAACAATTGAGATTTTTAAAAAACCATGACAAAGCAAGAACTGACAAAGTCAAAAGGCCAGTGGCCAACACCAGCCCTACTGAGAATGCTTAGGTCATCATGCTGAACAGTCATTGCATCATGAAGCTTATGTGTGCATTTGTGCAAACAGATCATTGTTCTCTTTTTTTAAAGTCTCGCCTACAAGGCGCGTGCACTGCCAGACGTATTATTTACCATTCAGTGGGCTTACAACCCGCCAACAGCATACAATTTGTTGTTTTCATTGTCACTCTCGTTTGTAATCTTTCCATTGGTTAACTCCTACAGGCTTCACTTCCTTCCTTGTTTTAGTTCTTCCCTGGATAATGGACCAAGTACATGTGTTCCTCCTCGTTTTTTTTGCAATGCACTATGTTTTTTTTTATAACCGTTTCGGTATTATTCCTGGACGTGCAATGTGCTGTCCTACTTATAACACAGGCATATGGCTTCTTATTTATGTTGCTTTCACCCTATCTACTGTCTCTATTGACGCTTTAGTTACTTACACCCACAACTGTACTACTCTACTCCACTTTACGCTGATCCACTCCACGCCACTCCACTCCACTTTAAGCTACTCCATTCCACTCTATGCCACTCCATTCCACTCTATGCCACTCCATTCCAATCTACGCCACTCCATTCCACGCTACGCTACTCCATGCTATTAGATGCCACTCTACTCCAGGCCAATCTACTCCACTTAACCCCATTCTATGCCACGCCACTCTATGCCACAACGCCACCCTACGCTGCTCTATGCCACTCCACTCTACGCTACCCCACGGCACTCCCTCCCACTCTACACCACTCCACTCTAGTCTAGGCCATTAACTGCGGCTCGACTGTAGGCCACTCTATTCTATGCCAATCTACTCCGCTTCACCCACTCCATCCCACGCCACTCTATGCCACCCTGCGGCACTCTACTCCACTACACTCTACTCCATGCCACTGTACTCTATGCCACTCTACACCATTCTCCTCTACACCACTCCATGCCAGCTAGCGCCACTCCCTCCCAGTTGACACCACTCCAGTCTATGCCACTCCGCTGAACACCACTATACCCTATGCCACCCCACGTCACTAAGTTTTAGCCAGGCTGAACAGTAGCCACACTGCTGTACAACATTGGTAAAAGACATTGGCAAAGCCAACAGCTCTCACATAGGCAAGACTTGTTGGCTTTGCCAATGCTTGTTCTTTTATTGCCGATGCTGCACAGCCAATAGGTTGTTTGAAAGTGTAACTCTGGGTTAGGGCATCCTCTTTCTTATGTGGCTTAAAACCCTTGTGAGGGGACAGGTGTTCTTTCAACATTGATTGTAGGCTATCAAACTTGTTGATTTATGCTGCAGACTGTACATTGGTACATGGTCGGTTGCCGCACGACTCTAGAGAGCATTCTACAGCAATACACCATCACTTTAATAAATCAAAAGAAAATGAATACACTGAACAGCATATCATTGGTACACAACTTTAAATAACAAGCATTGGAAATGCAATAGGTCTCGCATTTTTTTAAGTTAGAGCTATTGGCATTGTAAATGGCAATGTCTGTTACCTACTAAGGGAGGATGGAGGGAGCAGTTGGTGTCGGAGTGCCAAAATGCTCTGTTGGAGAGTGACTGGCCAAAAGTAAACCAAACAAGCAGCGACTTTTAAAACAAGGCATCTGTTAACAGATCCGGGTAATAACCCCTTGTGCTGACTACAGAGTGACACCTCGTAGTGACCTGAGGTACTTCACCCTTTGTGCTGACTTCAGTGGGACCCTTAGTGATGATTTGAGGTACTGCTCCCTTTCCTCTGACTTCCTACAGACCACTAGTAACACCCTAAGGTACTGTGCCCTTTCTGAGGACTTCAGAGGAAAAACTAGTAACAAAATGTGGTATTGCGTCCTTGTTTGTGGTAGCATAAGGAGAAAGGAGAAGATTAAGAAATGACTGTTGTGAAAGAATGTCTTGAGCATAAACACTACCATTTACTTATGAAAATGACTTATGTAATATTAGCAAACACAACATTTTGTTGATATGTTTGCAAATGAAATGTGGTAGAACTGGTTGCTTAACAAAGCTCTGCACCTGCAGGGAATAGACAAATACGCTACAGTTTCACTTTATGCTTTTAGGAAGCTATGGCTATGTTATTCATGTAATTTGGATTACATTTTTATGTTCAAATTAGGTGATGCCCAGCTTTGTGCTATGGCAACAAATCCTTTTTTGCTGGTAAATAAAACACTTATTTCTTAGGTTAAACAACATAGATTATATGATACAAGAATTGAGATGTGCTGAGTTTAACATTGCCTATTTGGGGTGAGCCGCTTTCAGCGCTTGCTTAATGAAAGGGATAAGGCAGAGGTTTTTTTTTCCACACCATCATGCTGCAGATATTTGATTGGGTGTTATATGGATTAGTCCGCCCACAGAGAGAATGCCCATTGCAAAGATGAAGTCCATTGTACTCAAAAGCAGTTAGAACTAATGATGATGATTAATGACAGACCTAAACAACATCCTGAAGCCACTCTTGGAACAATGGTGCCTACGCTTTATGTACCGCTTGCACTGCCATAATGATGGCGATTCTTTATATATATTGTGCCCATTCTACCAGGATTGCATCCGGCCAAGGAGAAGTGCTTGCTGTGGCATAAAACTGGTAATTCTTTGCATTTTATAACGCCATTACTACTGCTGTCTGCAGCCACAGCCTGCAAGATTGGGGAACCGGTCTGCGTTCATCTATGTACCCGCTCATTAATCCATTCATGCACTTGGACATCTTCCAGCCTGTATTCAATAAACTCACTAATTGAGCCATCTCTTTGTGCTCACCATATATTTGTCCATACATTCAATTATTTAGTCTTTTATCCATCCATGTACACACTTGCCTATCCAACCATTGACTCATTATCACAATCCCACACTCACCTGAGCACTCTCACAACCCAAACCTGCCAATCAATGAAGAATCACATTCTTTTATAAAATAGCCAGACCTATTGGCTTGGCTAGTACTTGTTTCCCTTTGCATTCAGGACTCTTGTGTAGAATGGGGAAAGCCGAACTAGAAGTACCAGAAAAAAAAAAGAAATGCCCTGAATAACTTACTAAATCCTAACATGGAACAACTGGGCATTTTGAAAAGAATTCATAAGTGCCAGATGAGAGTTTCCTCCTCAATTTCCAACTTTAAGTCGTGTTTTAAGACGCCATGAAACATATGGCAATCTAAACACAGCTGCAATAGAAAAAGAGACCTAAAAATGACTCCTTTCTCTTGGGACTGGGCGCAAGACAGGCATTTTAATATGTCATTAATCATTACTAGTAGAGAGTGTAACTATTCCTTAGCTTCCCTAACATATTTTGTTTGTCCTGCATGCAGTGGCGGCTGGTGAAATTTCAAGGTGATGGGGGCTTAAACAGATGCCTGATACTGAACCAGGCATAACCCAACTCTCCCAAGGCTAGTCCCAGGGGATTTGGGGGGTGGGGAGGAGTAGTGCAAATTGGTGCATTTTATGCCACAATTTACCAAAGACACTGACTCCGAAGCTAAAGTTTAAAAGGCAATTCTTAAGGGGTACTTGGTAAATAAGCACTTATAGCGGCCTGCAGTTCTAGACATGTGACTTTCACTTTGCCAACTGTTAGTCCAACTGCCCCTGTAAGCAGATTGGTGTGATGCATTTAAGACCACATCCTGGTTTCAGAAGCAGGATTATTCCCACCCACAAGACGTGCAAGAAAATCAAGTTTAGGAATTCTTTATAGTGGCCAATTTGAGTGAAAAATCGTCTGCATGGTAAGTGGGCATAAACATAAATACGTGGAAAGTACAATCGGAGTGCGAGGCCACATTGAAGCCCACATAAGCAGACAGTGGATGCTGTGAAAGTATATCCAACAAGTATACAAGCTGATGCACTCTGGGTCATGTAGTGCCATGGTGTGTCAAAGAAAAAAATAACTATAAGTATTTACAACAACTTTGCTGCAGCCACTAAAGCCAACAGTTTTAGAAGATATGGGACTTCCAAATGCGTCATACTATGCCTGTAATCTCAGCGCAGCACAGAAACATCTCAATACATAAAGATGAGTCACTACAAAAATGCGTCACACTTTTGAGTATGAATACAAGGCTTGAGGCCTACAGCCACCACAGCATCATCCGACTTCTAGTGTAAACGAAAATTGTACACTGCACACTGGGCAGCCAGCCAGCCACATCATCATATGCACTTCGTGGGTGAAAAAAATTCACATAAATCCAGTGACATGTGGGAACGTCTCTGCCACTAAAGTTTTCAATGATTTAAATTAAGTAATACCTCTGTCCTAAAACGTGCTGCATCATGCTTTGGCTCGAATTCACAGAGTAGCATACCAAACGTAATAACTATTTTAGAAATAAATAGTGACAAACCTTAACGTTTATTGATTTCTCTCTCCTACGTATTCTTCACAACAAGGCTCTGGGCAAATAGTCTCAAAACCTCTGAGGCCCGACTTTGCAATCTGGACACATGTGGGGAGGAGTCAGTGAGAATCGTGATCTCACCTCACTCCGTGATGAGACTGGGAAAGTGGTTTGCCTGTTATGCTGCTTCGTACAGCCTGGGATGGAAAGTTAAACGCCCAAGGCTGTTTTTCATCTCGGACACTTGAAGGAGGAGGAGAAATGGCAATGACGTCACCTGCTCTGAGGTGAAATACAAGGGCTGTGCGTAGGCAAACCCTATAGACGCTTCAGTGCAGCGTCAAGCACACATTCTTCCATGCGCAGTGAGCCTCCCGAAAAGCCTGGTTCTAATTGAGCGAGCTTCCGGCAGTCAGGTAGTATTTTTAGGTCTCGGCCTGAGCCAGCGCTTGCGCTGGTCTGGGCGAGACATTTAGTCAGTGGGCTTTCAGAAATGCGACCACAGCTTTTTGTGTGGCATTCTGCGCGCGATTACGCGCACAGGCACGAGCGCCATCGGGCTTTCCTCTCTCTCTCCCGCGCGCGCCTCGCTCTGCCTCTCTGTCTTGCTCGCCCCTCCCACTCCAGAGCTGCCATCTGGCTTTCTCTGCACGCACCGCTCGCGTGCTTGTTTTCTTTCACTTTCGCGGCCCCGTCACTTTCGCGGCCGCGTCACTTTTGCGGCCGCGCAGCCAATGCTTGTTTATAAAGCATAGGATTTGGAGAAAATTGCTTCCGGAGGCATTGTAATAAAACTTAATTTGGGTGTTCATTTTCTGTGAGATTATTGCCATAATAATTTGCTCAGTTGTTTCTTTTGAAATTCACATAACCACATTTCCATAATAACATTTGAGCCTTTTCGAATATTAATCATTAATAAAGCTTGGACCTATAGATCATGTCTTTGTTATGAATAACTCGATAATAGTGAATTTCATAATATTTTCAATCATCTAAGATGCTGAGTTTTAAACTGCCTATTACAAACTTTCAAGAAATTACATTTGATGGTGGTGTTGCTTTTGGAGCATGTTTTGTAGACTTTCATGCTTTGTTTTGTCATTCGTCATTGCATAAAGATGACCTGGAATTTGCATTTAATGTAGGTTAAGAATAGGCAGACTAGATGGGACTCGATGGTCCTGCTGTTTATTTGTATGCTGTTGACTGGCAGTGACTTTTTGTATGGGGCCCACCATCCGATGAAACGTTTCATGGAACTTCAATGCCCGACCTCACTGCTGCTCATTGTATTAACCTCATCGGATGTAATGTAAACCTGTAATCTGTGGGCTATCCACGGATCTCTGCCACTGGTATGACGATCCGAGGGTCCCCTACTTCTTACCTGAACCTGGGGCTGTTGTGCCACTCGAGGTCTAGTTATGATCTGAACAGAGACGTACAGTCTCTGTTAATGGTTCCGCATTATAATACTGGCAGGTTCTGAAATCGATCGCCCCAGTAGCATATTACAGGCTTATGGTGAGGTCCGGTACCTTTAGTCTGCGCTCATCTATTCTTTTACATAGCCATGTTTATATTTTTTTAAACCATTCACTTTCTTTTTAATTTGTCAGGAATATGTTGTTTTTACTTTACGTAGGCAGAAACCTGGTATTTCGAGAAAGGCGATACACGCAGGAAATTCTACAAAACTTTCTATTGGCTGCCTATGTGCAAAGAGTACGTTTGTTCATTACATCATCATGTGCCATGTTTAACGTAAGCATGGTGATCTTTTCTGTTTTAGGTCCATCACAAGTAATGAACATGTGCTCTGATGTAGCCTAACTAACCCAAAAGAATATGCAGTTTATTTCCATAAATGTACAATTGTGTACTTTCAAACCACACTTGTTACTGTAAAATTCGAAAACATTTGCGCAGATGCAGAAGAGCAGAGCTGTCCCTCGTCCATGATGTAAGATCTTCTGTTCTCTATTTTTAGTTTTAATGCAAAACTTCCATTGCTATGCGATTACACAACTTACTCCTGTAGCAGTTTAGTGTACGGTCATGAACGTTGGCACCCCTAGAAATAGCTACCCTAGCTGGTCTTGGGGGATGGATGCTTGCTTGTGTATAAATGTGTGCTAGGCTTGCACGTATTGTGCCAGCTCTTCTGTGTGAAAGAAGTTCACGCTGCTGGCCTTTCCCTTCACTGTACCTTCTCTATGTGCGTGGGATGCTTGAACCGCTGCTCCCTATGCCAATCATCTCTAATGTTTATCAGGAACCTGGCATTGCTGCTGCTGCCTTTGCTTGATCTGTTCTTTGTGTGTAGTAAGCGTACGTTGCTGGCAGCCTGTACTGTGCCTGCTCTATGTGCGTGGGATACTTGAACCACTGCTTCCTAAGCTGTTCATCTCAAATGTTTGCCAGGAACCTCGCATTGCTGCTTCCGCCTTTGCTTTATCTGTACGTAGTAAGCGTACGTTGCTGGCAGCCTGTATTGTGCCTGCTCAATGTGCGTGGGATACTTGAACCACTGCTTCCTATACTGTTCATCTCTCATGTTTACCAGGGATCTCGCATTGTTGCCGCCCCCTTTGCTTTATCTGTTCTTTGTGCGTAGCAAGCGTATGCTGCTGGCAGCCGTAATGTCTGCTCTATGTGCTGGGATGCTTGAACCGCTGCTTGCTATGCTGTTCATCTCTCATGTTTACCAGGGATCTCGCATTGCTGCTACCCGTAATATATTTTGAGTGCGCGTTGTTTTTCTGGGTCATTTCATGTCTTGATACAATATTTCCAGTCCTGTACTTTCTATTAACAAAAAAAAGTGTTATATGGATTCTAGTCATTTTTTGCCTTTATTTAAACATAGAGTAGAGCAGCACTGATAATGATTGGTTGGAGAAGACGCAGGACTCTATCATCATGGGGTTCTGTCGGCTTTGAGCATCCTTGTAACTGTTTGTGATGGAATCTTACTCTGCCGGTGTCCCTACCTGTACCCGTTCCATGTGTGGAACGGAATCTTGCTCTGCTCACCTTTTTCCTCGGTTTGTGTGTGCGCATACATCTGGTGCCTGCTGCGGTGGTGCTAATGCTGCATCTGATCCCTGTGTTAGGGAAGCTTGTACTGGTGTCATGTCCTGTGTTTGCTCTTTGAAGCAGGCATGCATTGCTGCTACCTGAGCTGCACATGTCCTGTGCGTGTGTAAAAGAGTTTAAGGGAGCTTGCTCGGCTGATACCTCCATAATGTACTTGTTTTCTGTGTGTGTGAGGACAGCTTCCAATGCCTCTCGCCTGTCTGGTAAATATGCTTTACCTTTTATGTATGTACGGAGAGTGTGCACTGTTGTAGTCTGCGGTAGAGGTCCAGTGTGATGGTAGCATGCTGACCTGCTTGCTGCGGTGGACCTAATCTCAATGTGTTGGTAAAGACTGTGACAACTTTCCACTATAAATAAACTTTGACAATGTTTCTTTTGTTCTCGTTTACTCCCAGCACTCACATTTCTGTGGACTGGCAGATTCGACAAAACGTGTGAACTTGAGACACTGCAATAGGGCTAACAAGGAGCACAACCTGTTTTTGTTTTTTATGCATACTCCTATTCCACTTCTGAAAATGATGCGGTATTCTTTCTGTTCTATCTGCACCGATTCTAAAACACTAGACACTCTATAGGCTTCTAGGCACTCTGTAGGCTTCTTGAGCAGGCCTTTGAGAAAACTGAACCATGTGCAATTAGTCGCCTATGGTATACAAATGCTTCTTCCTCACTTCCAGCTTAGATTTTTCATGTAGCCATTGATGCTTCTGTTATGTTGTTAAAGCTATAGATTATTATTTACACTGCATTATGGCAGTCTAACCTTTGATGAAAAGATTTCTGTTTATTGTGCTTCTCTAAAATAATTGTATCATAGAATTGCTCTTTTTTTAGATCAAAGCTTACCAGACAGAGCAGCTGTCTGGGTTGCTAAAGACATCGTGGGTAAATTTAAAAAGCTGACCTAGGAATGCATTCAGCCCATTGCTTACCATTGGCTTTGTGGTTTGTAACTCACATTTTCTGGCTTTCCATTTGCTGGCTTTATTTGCTTTAGGCTGTCCAGCTTGAGTTCGTCCTTCCTGTTACCCAAACCTTGTTTACTGTATTCTTCCACGAACTCACTTTCTGTAACCTGGCCTTTAAATGTTGTTCTTATCTTGTCACATTTGCTGTGCATTCAAAGACAGAGGTCAAATGTCAAGCTCTCTCTTCCAAGGGAGCTTGATGTTTACTTTTCTGTCTCTGACTTTAAAATGAGAGAATTTATGTGACAATCCTACTGAGTGAGTATCCATGTAAGAGGAGAGGGTGTAGGATGTGTTTTTTCATAGCACACAAAAAAAGTTAACTGTGCTGATGTTTCAGAATATGTCAGAATTAGTACAAATGAAGCACTTTTTTGTGTAATTCTGAATTGTGGTGGAAACAAATATTTTAATACAAGCAAAACACATCAATACGCTAGGTAATGACATTTGCGCACATTGTCGTTTGTGTGCAGTAAAATTGTATTTCGGTGCAAATGTAATGCTCATTTCAATTGAAAATGTGTTGTCTGTAATGGCAGTGCTCTACCACATCATGCATACTCCACACTACGCCACTCCACTCTACTCTATGGCCTTCCACTCTACTCTATGCCCTTCCACTCTGTGCCACCCCACTCCATTCTACAACACTCCACTCTACAACATGCCACTCTAAGACACTCTATGACACGCCTCTTGACTCCACGCCACTCCAATTTACGCCACTCTCTTCTGCGCCCATCCACTCCACACTAGGCCCATACCACTTTACTCCACTCCAATCTACTCCATTCCACTCCATTTTATCACACTCTACTCCAGTGTACCCCAATATACCCCACCACCTTCCACTTCGCTACAGTCTACCCCCACAACACTCCACCCAATCTATCCCACTCCACTGTACCCCACTCCAATTTGCCCACCCCACTTCAATCTACCCCACTCTGACCCAATCTACCCCAATCCACTCCAATCTACCCAAATCCACTCCACTCCAATCTACCCTCCACTCTACCCCACTCCACCCCAGTCTACTCCACTCCAATCTACCCCAGTCCACTCCAGTCTACTCAATCTAACCCAGTCAACCCCACCCCACACTACCCCACTCCACCCCAATCTACTGCACACATATCTACCCCAGTCTATCCCACTCCAGCCTACCCCAATCCACCCCACTCCAATAAACCCAATCCAACCCACTCCAATCTACCTGACCCCACGCCAGTCTACCCCACTTCACTCCAATGTACCGAGTCCAATTTAGCCTACTCCATTTCAATTTATGACACTCCACTCCAAACTCCACTGTAATCTATCCGACTCCTCTCCACCACAATCTATCCGACTCCTCTCCACCACAATCTATCCGACTCCTCTCCACCACAATCTATCCGACTCCTCTCCACCACAATCTATCCGACTCCTCTCCACCACAATCTATCCCACTCCAGTCTACCACAGTTGACCCCACTCCAGTCTACCACAGTTGACCCCACTCCAGCCTACCACAATCTTCCCCACTTCAAACTACCACAATCTACCCCACTCCATCTACCACAATCTACCCCATTCCTCTCCAACCCACTCCTCTCCAAACTACCCCACTCCAATCTACCCCACTCCAATCTACCCCACTCCAATCTAGCCCACTCCAATCTAGCCCACTCCAATCTAGCCCACTCCAATCTACCCCACTCCAATCTACCCCACTCCAATCTACCCCACTCCAATCTACCCCACTCCAATCTACCCCACTCCAATCTACCCCACTCCAATCTACCCCACTCCAATCTACCCCACTCCAATCTACCCCACTCCAATCTACCCTACTCCAATCTACCCTACTCCAAATGTAAAATAAAATGTAAATGTAAATCCAGTATTTGTAAAGCGCGAACAATTGCCCGAGGGCGTCAAGGCGCTGGGGGTCGTCGGGAAGATTAAGCAAGCTATTGCCCAGAGTCACATGGTGCTGAGCTGACCTGCCACCGGTGCCGGGGATCGAACCGTGAGCCCCCGTGCTCCGGAGTCAGATGCCCTGGCCGCTGCACCACACCTCTTCCAGTCTACCCTACTCCAGTCTACCTTACTCCAGTCTACCCCACTCCACCCTAATCGGCCCCACTCCACCCATATCTACCCCACTCTAATCTACACCACTCCACTCTAATCTACCCCACTCCACCCCACCCCACTCCTCCCCAGTCTATCTCCAATCTCGACTCCACTCTAATCTATCCAAGTCCACTCCACTAGAAATCTACCCTACTCCACTCTACCTCAATCTACCCCACTCCAGTCTAACCACTCCAATCCACCCACTCTGTCCCAATCTAGCATAATCCATTCCACTCTGCCCAATTTGCCCCACTCCACTTCAATCTACCACATGCCATCCAAATCTACCCCACTCCAGTCAAAGCCCCTCACCCCAGTTTACCCCACCCCACTCTATCCCACTCCAGTCTATCCTGCCCCACCCAAACTACCCTACTCCAATCTGCCCCACTCCAATCTACCCATATCTAATACTCTACTATCTACCCCACAACAATCTACCCCACTCTATTCCTATCCAATACACTCCACTGTTCCCTAATATATCCCAGTCCACTCTTCCCCAGTGTACACCAATTCAACCTACCCTACTCCAATCTAATCCTCTCCATCTACCCCACCCCAATCCAATCTACCCCACTCTACCTCACTCCAACCTACCCCAATCTGCCTTACTCCAAGCTAGCCCAATCTACCCCACTCATTCCTTTCTACCCTACTGTAATTCACGCAGTCTACCCCAGTCCAATATACCCTCCTCCACTCCAATCTACCGGACTTCACCCCAGTCTCCCCCAATCTACCCCACTCCACTCTACCCCAATATATCCCACTCCAATCTACCCTACTCCTATCTACCCAACTCTAACCTACCCCAATCTACTCCACATCAATCTTCCCCCTCTCCACACCAATCTACCCCACTTGACCCCAATTGAACCTACCCCCAGTAGTAAAGTCTCAGCATAGGCTCAACATCCTGTAGATTAAGTGTCAGTGATGAGCACCAAAAACCACTGGCTCAAATTAAGCACTGCTACCCCACTCCAATCTACAACACTAATCTATCAATCTCCCCCACTCCAATGTACCCCACATATACATACATATTTTTATTGTTTTTCATTTTACCTTTGGGACAATGTAAGAGCAAAACAAAGAAA
The DNA here is from genome assembly GCA_963921515.1 of Calotriton arnoldi. Classification (NCBI taxonomy): domain Eukaryota; kingdom Metazoa; phylum Chordata; class Amphibia; order Caudata; family Salamandridae; genus Calotriton; species Calotriton arnoldi. Next base: position 3,048,440 of record CAWUFW010001019.1, on the reverse strand, counting down.
ACAAGCATTGGCATAGCCAATAGGTCTCGCTTTTGGGACATTATAAGTGTTTAGCCATGCAACAGTTGATGTTGCACCAAGGATATTGTGCTGCAGAATTAAATACTTATAAGGTCCCAAAGGCAAGACCTATTGGCTATGCCAATGCTTGTTAAATTTACTTTTGATTACAGAATTTGTTTACAAAAAAAAGAAAGGTAGTGCACAAAATGGCCAGGGGGCGCAGCCCCAGTGCCCTTCTGCAGAAACCGCCACTGCCTGCATGGAAGCTGCTCTTGAGTGTCTGGTATATAAGGGTTTGTGTTAACTTGCTGGTTTCACATGTGGTAGCTTTTGCACGTAATAAAAATCAAGAGTTCATTTTGTAATTCACGCTCTGAAGTGGTCACAAGCCATAATTTTTTAGTGCAGTTAGGCACAACAAACAGTTGTCACCCTGTGCGTCTCCCTGAGTGCATCCTCTCTCGCCCTCAGCGCCTGCCTGCAGGAATCTTGTGAGGCAGCATTCCTGCTGGTCGCTTTCAAATCCAGTGTCGTCCATCTGACGTAAACCACGAGGGCGTATACTGTTCATTGACGAATATTACTGTTTTTTATAGGGGTTTGAGGTGATCGAGGTTGTCGTGTGCCTATGTATAGCCATCAATACGTATATGCAGATGGGCCGGGTTATAGACACTGCCACGAAGTGCCACAGGCAGTTCCCGCCAACTTTTGACTCCAGCTGCAATTTGGCATTTCAGAAGATGTTTGGGCAGCCATTTCTGTAACACCATTGTACGCGTGAAAAGTTAGCACCCACACAAGCCAAAGAGAGTGTTTTCAATAAGCGGGTTTCTTTGCTTGTGCAACTACTGTCTTTTACAGATTGAAGTGCATGGCCAAATAAGCATCGGCAAAGGGACTCGGTGTGACCTTGGCTTGGCAGGCTTGCGCAATGGTTAATTTATGTTCTTTTTAATACAAGCATAGGTCACAAAAGTGAAAAAAAAGAAACGAAACTGTGCTACCACCGAAACGTGACTGCCATATCCTTCCATCACATTTAGCCGAACGCGGGAATCGAAACTAGTGGTGCGCGCGCACCACAGAGGAGCGGAGGGAGCGCGGCAGCGACACGAACGCGCGCTGCTGCGCGTGCTGGCCGCCGACGGGAATGGGCGGAGCAAAGGCGGGACATGCGCCCGCCTTTGCCCAATTGCGTCCTGGATTTTTTTTTAAAAAGCACGCGAAAGCCAATGGCAGCCGCGGAAAGAAAAACCACACGCACGAGCGTGTGGTTAGCTTTCAGAAGCCCTTTCTAGAGGTCTCGCGCTGCGCGAGCAGTGCTATGCACTGCAACGCTAGGCGCGAGACCTAAAAACAACAAGCAGTTAAACCATTATGGATGTTAATTAATCAAGGCTATATTTGTTCAGTGTTCAAAGTTTATGTAAAAAAAGGACTGTTTTCAAGTTCAATTCAGCATCAAAACTGCAGTCTTATGGATCATAATTCATAGAATTATTAAGAAGTTTTAAGACCCCAGCCTCAACACTTGCGAGTGAAAACTCCCTAAGTGCTTTATTAGAGGGCACATGCACAGTTACCTCTGCTACTTCAAAGATTTTCGACTAACTGGAATATAATGGCCAAAGTAGTCAAAGGACTTGCAAACAATCCCCACCTACCTGACATTTTAGCAATATTTCCACTATTTTCCTATAATGATGATAAATTAAACAACATTTAAAAAACCAGGAGATTTGTATTTAAGCTGTTAAAGCACTCTTAAATCAATTTAAATGCATCAAGATTTGTAATGCTTAGAATAAGACACTGTTGTCCATCAGCAGCTCTCTGGCCACTACAAAGGCTCCATAATCAGATAAATGGTTGGCATGGTTTCTTAATAAAAGGGAAGTCCTAGCCCCCCCACCCTCATGGCCAATAGTTATGAAGCCCTTTGATATGCCAGTAGAAGAAGCTGACAACTGAAGAGAAGAAGAGAAGTAAATGTAAATGTAAATCTAGTATTTGTAAAGCGCGAACAGCTACCCGAAGGCATCCCGGCGCTGGGGGCCGTCGGGAAGATTAAGCAAGCTATTGCCCAGAGTCACATGGTGCTGGGCTGACCTGCAGCCGGTGCCGGGGATCGAACCGTGAGCCCCAGATTCCAGCGTCAGTCGCCCTGGCCGCGACGCCACACCTCTTCCTTGTGGGTACAAGACAAATCATACTGCATAAATCATACTGCATACTGCTACATTAGAAGGAACACACATTAAAAAACGCTACTAGGTATGGCTTCTGTCGCTGGAAGTGCTTATTCAATGATTGGAAACGTGTGTTGTGTGGTTAGGTGAGTGGATACATGCGAGAAAGATTCCACGGTCTGATGAAAGAGTACATGGCTAGATGAACGAGTGTTAGATTGCTGAATCAGTCCTGAAGTCACCTATTCATCTAACCATGTAACCAACAGGCACAATAAACCTCATCCATCCTTGCACTCACTACCCATTCATTAATCCACATGCTCACTCACCCGTCCAATTTTGTAACCACTGATACATTACAGCATTCACTTACACAGCAATCAACACAGCCACACATGCACAAATTCAACACAACATTAAACAGCGATTTCACCTATTGTTTTGGACAGAGACAGAAGTCAGTTGTCCCCGTGTGTGTGTGTGCTTAGCAGGGCTGGTTCATTTATCTCAGTAGCTCGACTGTCATTGATGACACTTTGCTGATGTACAATATTTCTGGGCTCACCAAGGACTTTTCAATGCCTTCAGGGACACTTAATTTAAAACATAACACATAAGTGGCTATGTATTGTCCCACAGAAAATCTTCATAGATATCTTCGATAGACTGGATGGGAAGCAAATTAATATATAGCTATTGGACACAACCCATGCTTCTGCATTATCATCTTTGGGGAGGGAGAAAGTCTGTAGGACATGCAACAGTTGCGCTTCCATGCCAAAACTCTTAAAATGATTCAGGCCGCAGTGATGAGCTGCGCTCCATGAACTATACCTTGGCTAGCCAACAGGGCTAGACTTGTCAGGGATCCTAAAACCAACATTGAAAGTGTGGGATTTAGTTTCGAGAAACCAGAAATTGACCAATTTCCCCTACCTATTCATTTCACTTATGGGTAACTTACATTTTTCACCAGGGACAGTAAAGAGTGACTTTGAGAACTTGGGAGGAGGATGTAGTGTGATGAGGTACTTGTTTGAAGGGGGCGAAATCAAATCTTTTATTCAATGCAAACAGGACTATAAACTGAAAGAAATTGATCGCGTGCGCTATTTCCAATTGAGACATTGGGCTCTCCATCCAGCGAACAAAGAGGCAACTAACAGACCCTTGACAGCGTAGGAAAAGCTTTTCGCTACCTCAATATCTTTGCTGCCCTAACAAATATGGGTTCTGCTCTGGAATGGTCATATATGAGAAAGTGGCAGGGCTATCTTGGGTGACATATTACCACTGAACAGTGGCAGAAACTTTGGACCGATTTCCCCCTCTCTTTGAGAAGTGTACAGAATATTCTTGTATAAAATTATGATGGACTGGCATGTTACACCCTTCAAGCTAAAACAGATGTATGATACAACAGATAGCCCATGCTCGAAGGACTGCGGGCAAATAGACACAGTGAATGTCTGGTGGACATGCCCCAGGTTGACTTTTTTTGGAAGGACATTCTCAGCCACTTCAAAGGAGTGCTGGGATATCCACTGCATCAGACCCAGCTACAATAATACTTAACATTAGACCGTCTGAGATAAAAACAGCCTTCCTGGGTAGGCAGCAGGGTAGGCGTTAGGGCACACCATGGTAGGTGAGGGATGGTGAGGAAGGGGGTGGTTAGAGTGCCTGCTAACATGGGCACCCAATGCTCGACAACACTGGCAATCTAAACCCTTCACACGGATGACCCCAGTGACCAGGAACTCTGACTACCACCAGAGAGCAACAGGACAGCTTATTTTAATTACTTGAACTCTATTACATCACCATGGCAACAAGCACATGGACTTCACTGACGCTCGTCACACAGCAACTGCGGCTGCTGATGACTGAATGCGCCAAAATAGCTCCGAACCAGAGTCTTAAGAGTCTTCAAAGCCATGTGATGTTGTGATCTCACATTGCTGGAGTCCTATTTCACTGAGAGAGCATGATGTTGAGTGGGTCCCATGACTGCATTGCTTGCCTCAGAGACCAGACTGGCTGACCCCACCAATCCTTACTGCCTAAACCGAGCCAAGCCCCAGCCGTCCACCATCATGATCAAGGTAGGTGCTCTGGCAACTGGATTCATCTAGTGCATTGGGTTGAAGTGTTACGAGATCAGTCGATGAACTTGTTACTCCAAAGTGCAGGTCTTGTATACTCTTATCTAGTGCTTCTGGACTAAAAAGCATTAGGGTGCTTTACATCAAACATCTTACAATAAATTTAACCATAGGAAAAAAAACATTTACTGTAAGATAATACACTTGGTGAGAACTGAAAAGCAAAATAAACAAAAGTGGAGAAAACAAAAAACAGAGTTGACATATAAGGTGAGGCACAGAACCTTGAGACAGGCAATTTTACAAAACTGTGGGATTATAACAGGGAGGTTATTTGTTACGACAGTAGGTGAGATACATTTGAGCCAGATGTACAAAACACTGGTTGCAAAATACAGTTCGTATATTGCAAACAGTAATTTCTGCTTCCAGTGTGGAATTTTGCAAAACCACTTATGTACTAATAGGTCAGTCCACAAGATTCCAAATCGCAGTAGGTTGCAATCCGACATATTTCATCAATATTCATGAGGTAGGCTACAAATTGTGACTCAGTACCATTGGTGGTGATCACAGGAATAGTAGCCTGCTGGGGTTAGCAGACCAACATGTCTGTGGTTGCTTTTTAAATACATTTTGATTAAATGCAGCCTGTTTTCTTTAAAGGAAACATGGCATAGTTTAAAAAAAAGTTTACCCATTTTAGAAGTTTGAGAGTAGACACTACTGCCTTCTCCCCCCAAAACTCTTTTTTTTTACTTTAATAAAGGGGATGAGGCCCATAGAGGACAGGACCCCTTCCCTTTTGCAAATGGCTTACCACCCCATGAAAGGAGTTGGTTAAAATTTCAATATTCTGGGACCAGGTTTTGGTTGCACAAAATTGACAGATACCATAACAAATTGATATTTGGAAGGGCTGCATTATACACGCCACTTCCAAATAACACTTTATTATGCCTCTCTAAATACATTTTGTAATTCAGTAACCTGTTAGCGAATTGCAAAATGGGTTTAGTACATTCCAAATAGCCATTTAGTGGTCACAAGGACTGATATTTAACGAATCGCAGGGTGTGAGGCTGCCAAATGACTTTGTAAATCTGGGCCAAGTTTCTTTCCCCTGGTTTATGCGGATAAACATTGCGTTACAAAGTAGGTGGCTCTCTTACAGTCATATTGGCATTATTAGTTACATCATTTTGCTGGCCACCAGGAAGATCTTTGTGAGAATGTAAAAGAGTCAATGTAAAGGGTATAAACACCTATGCAATGCACGTAAAAAAATTCTAAGGGAAATAACTTTTGATGGCACTTATCTGCAGTTGCAGAAATGACTAGGGCAAAAGGACAGCATTAGAAAAGTTCAAAGGATGACAGCCGCAAATGGAAACTTGGAATAGCACACAAAGGAGTAAGTAAGAAAAAGACGCAAATAGGGTGTTGCAACTTCTAAATTCATAAAGTAAAGAGAAAAAAAACATTTCAGTCATACCACATAAAAAAACTACAAAATGAACAGGACCAGGGTGGATGTTTGAACGAATAGGCGTGTTCCATTTTTACAGCAGAACGTGAAGATGACAAGCCAGATGAATCATGGAATAACTAGGGAGAGAGGGTTAATTACTGATATCCCTATTATAATTCATAAGGAGCTCAAAATTAATGAGCTGCCTACTAAAGAGGGTTATTTAATGGTTACTCGTTTCAGTTACTCGGGATGGGCAGTGCGGGTTTAGAGAACTGGAAGAAGGCTTATGTACTCACTCATAGCACCAAAGGTGAGAGCTGTGCCACTCACTTTCGCTGTTATGAGAAAATTAACGGACAGATGAGATCCTTTTATATTTCAGTAAAACCTTTGTTATATGTCCTCAAAAAAAGTGTTGATTAATTTAGCAGCTTTGGTACGGGATAGATTACAGCAGATTAAGAAAGTAAGTGGCTGAGCGTGAGCATGCAAAGGGACAGAATTCATTCTGATGAAAAGAAGCAGACCAGGAGTACCAAATGGCTAATGCTTCGGTCTAATGTTCTTAAATGATACAATTAGTGAATCTGCCGAGGAGGAAAAAGTTAAGGTGTGCAGTGGTCACTGTAGTGCACAAAAAGGTGTGTCATAAAATGGAGACTGCACAAGTACTGAAAATGTAACCCTTATTTCTGTAGGGGGAAAAAATGGCGAACATCTCCTGTTGAATGGGGCCACCCCTGCTCTCTATAAGCAATCCCTCTGCTTTGAAAGAGTGAGTCATGATAGCAGCAGGCGTGGATATGATGGCAGCTCCCCAAAAAGGACATGCCAAACTTTTGAGGTCAGCTGTTGAAAACTGCTCGCGTCACAATGAACATGGCTTGAGCCCAGAGTGATACAGAATAGGATGCCTGAGTCGAAAAGAGCAAGAAGGAAAAGACAGAAAAGGAAGACAAATCAAAGTACAGGCAGGAATAGCCCATAGTATGCAAATACTGAGCTTGACCACAACCATCAGAGGAAAAAAGTTAACAGGAGTGGAAACAATGGCAAGCACAATGGAATGCAGGAGAGGTGTGCAAGGCTGGCAATGCATAGTGGCAAGCAAAAACGTTATGCCAATTCTTTAAAATACATAACCAAATATAATGCCCAAAACATAATATTAGGACTGGCTATAGACTGCCTCATGTTATCAACACTTCAAAAACGTACAAAAAGAAGTACATAGAGAAAGTGGACTTTGGTGAGCCCTCTTCACCCATAAACTTTTATGCCTTACTCATGGTTTGCAAATGCTTGCAGGAGCGTTCCATCAAAGCCTTGACATTTCATGGATGGTTACATTGTCCCATATGTGCCACTTTTAGATTTTAGTGAGTAAAAATCAAGACATCTTTTTGAAAGACTAGACCCAGTTTGTGCTCGTTGATGTATTTACTTAGCTGAAGCAACATTTTAATTGCTGCTTGATGTTTTTATTGTTTAGTAAGTGCAAAGCTATTTGGAATATATAACCTGTCATAAAGACACAGTGCTATTAGCTAATTACCCCTAAACATTAATTTGCTTTACATTGATGTCAGGATAACATCATGTATTTACAGCTTTTTTTGTTCACAAGGACAGGCCGGCATGTACGTAAGCTTCTTAAATTCACACCTAAATACTGTCCCTTTGTTAAAAGTATTTACAATGCAATATTTTGATGTGTATACGTTTTAAGATCACCACTTAAAATGTAAACTTTATATTCCAACTCTTTCGCGTTATACTGGTATTTGAGAGTACAGCTGAACTCTGCTAATGAAATCTATCAGCAAAGGGAACCTTCCATACTGTTGCAGCCCAAGGTGCTGCTTCATTATGGGATTATTTAGAGGAAAGCTGGGGGCAACACAAATCAAGTCACCCACAAATTACCAAACAATTCTGCTAACAAAACGCCATACCTTTCGACTTCGCCGATGCTTATTATCCATTGTAGCATCTCAGTGGATCGAGTGTTACAGAATAACACAATTAGGAGCAAAAGTAATCTGTGAACAGCAACAACCTAGGTTGTGAGGGTCGAAGATAGCACTTCCCTTTTTTCGATTACTGAGCAAGAACAAGCTGTTGCTTCCAGCAAGTCCCTCCAGCAGGTGGGTACCATCTTGGACACTAAAGTCAGAGGACATCTATTTCACATTCCTTCTTCAGATGCCAAGAAGTTCCTACCATCACACTTGTCTTTCTGCGATTTGAATGGAACACATGTTGAGTGGAGTCACCTTGCTGATTTTGATCACATAGCAAGGCACACTGACATTTATAAATAAATTCGGAACCAAAACTGCAGGAAGGCTTATACAGGGTACACAGGTCTTTAAGATCAACCTTCTGTATTATGAGCATCAACTCACATTTTATCCAAAATGCGGTTACGGGAGCTACTTCTCTTGAGTTCACGTTCCAGAGGAGTTTTATAGTTCAGTCCTGGTATGTAGAAGGAAAACGAAATGATAAAAAAAGTTACCTTTCAAGATATACGGAGACTTGGCCACATGTTTATCATTGACTGTAACTTCTATCTTCAGGTTTTTGTAGCTTGCATACATTCTGTACCGGACAATATAGGATCCATCTTTTCTGTCCAGGACCTGCACTCCCACTCGAGTGAACTGTTCATCAGGAGCCGTAATCTTCACTTGGAACACATTTTCACCGGGGGAAGAAATGAACCTAAAGAAAATGATGTTGCAATTACAAAAACAATCCTGAAATGGTAGGTATCTCACTGAGCCTTTTGTGTCCACAAAAAGTAATATTCAAATCTACTGGTGAGTAATCTTTAAACAAGATGGTTCTGCAACATAAAATAACGTCACACTATCCATACAGAGTGGTGAGCATGTTTTGAAGATTAAGATCAAAAGCAGTCATATTTAGAAAACTCTTTTTCTTTATGAATGATTAAAAAAAAATAACACTCTTGACTAACTAAAGCTTAAGATGCAGAAACATAGCGGTGGCCTGTCAGTCTGTCCTGGTCTAGGTCTACTGAAGTGAGATCTTATTGATACACATGTGGTTGTTCTCTCTGCTAAGGACACTGGGGATTATAAAATAAAATGAGCACTGACAAAGCTACCAGTTTTGACTTTTTATAATGCATGCACACAAACACACAACAGCCACACATGCAATGACATATAATAACTCAAGAAGCAATTCAATCAAGAGTGACCTAACAAATTCCCACTCAATAGTGAATCGTATGCTGAATATCTAAGCACTAATCTTCTCGTAAATGATTTACTCCCCCTACATTTGGCAGAACATACACAGGTTCTGATCTTCAGCTGCGGCATCTACCCCTCGGATATAACTGTTAATCCAAATTCCTGAAGTTATCACTCTCCAATTGCAATCAATTTTTGCCTGAAAGGGTCATACAGTGAAATTCTCAGTGTTTTAGATCCCTCATGTGACAGTCTTCCATTCAGGAAGCTGAGGGAACGAGAAGCTACCCTGACCCCCAGCTCGAGCAGTAAAAAAAGGTCAGAATCTGGTTTGACCCAAAAATATCATTTTGTCATCAAATCACAACAGTGGTTTAACAACAACTTCTATTTCATGTTGTTACAAATGATCCTTCTGCTGCTTCACTTATTTATTTATATTTGGAGTTTGTAGAGCGCACAGCTACCTCCAACGGAGGTGTCCCGGCGCTAAGGCAATCGAGAAACACAGGGCACACGTAGGCTAGTAACGGTTGAATAGCCAGGTTTTTAGAGCTCGTCTGAAGGCAGGTTCAGTCAGACGGAGAGGGAGTGGCATGGTATTCCACAGTTTAGTGGTGCTAACTGTGCAAGCTCTACCGCCTACCCTCGCCTTGCCACACCACTATGAATTTACGAGAGCCTTGATGCTGTCAAGACTGGATTACTACAACATTCTGTTCAATGGAGCCCCACAAATCTAGAAGCTGTAGTGACAAGAAAACCAGACCACCATATTCTATCTCAATTTTAAGAAATCAGCGGATATCACCAAAAGCTCTCGCACACTTCCATGGTCTTCAGAAGTTAAGAAATTAAAGTTTACACTTCTTTGTTAAGTCTTCAAAGCACAGAAGATCCATAGACCAAAATACCAACATTCTCTACTCCCAAATGCACACCTAGCCATTACCCGACATCCAGCAACAAAAACCTACCCACACAAGTCAGATTAAAACCGCAAGACCCACAGAGACAGGTCTATTCATGTAGTGGGAGTTTAATTCTGGAAGGAGTCTGCCTAGAACAAAGAAAAATAACCAAATCTGGCAGAATTCAGGAAAAGAGGGGGACAACAAATTTCTTACAACAGTCTTTCCTAACACATTACAAAATCACTGGGACTTCCCTCTCCTTCAAAAAGGGACAGAGCCCCTTCAAGTGCAGCTAGACCCCCACAGAATATCAGATTTGAAAATTCACATGGAATGTCCCTCCCTCCATTACTTCAAATGTTATATAATCCAAGAAGGGAATTGGCTAATAACTTTCTTCAACATTGTAGTCTGCACCACAAATTGGCTGCCTGTTGCAAGCTAGTGCAAAATGAAACAAGTTTATAAGTATGGTTTAGTGGACTGACATGTGGCTGAATGCATGGATGAATGAATGGGTACGTGCACAGCCTACTGAATGAGTAAGTGGATGGATGACTTGGAAATGTTTACATAGTCTGAGCGCATGGATTCCAATCATTAGAACAGGATGAAAGGGACACCTGTTCCTCAAACCGTAACGTATTACTACAAACCACAGTCCACAGCTTGACTTCCATGCGACTGCCAAATAGATACCCCCAAAAAGTGAGAATTCCTACATGATGTCAGGGTTAGTATTATGCCAGGGGTGTAAAATAACATTACATTTTAGAAACCGGAAAACCATGTCATTACGACTTGGACCCTGAAGGTCTGCTACAAAATGGAGAATGAGTGGGAAAATTATATTGCTTGCATCAGATTCTTAAGGTTATTCCTCTATTTGCCCTGGAGTTTTTGGACGTTTTAATCAGCCAGAGGCCTCAGCGGAAGTGTCCATGGCCACAGGTTTACCGCATTGCTCACAATCCTGAGGGCCTAGTAACTCCTTTTAGCATGCCCGTTAACAATTGTGATAAGCTCTTAATGAGGGCCAATGTGCTATCTCCCCAACCAGAAAACACTTCCTGGTGCAAATACAAAGTAATGACCAAAACCACACTTTATTATGTAGAGGACACCTATCCCCACATCCCCAATCCAGGCACAGGTATCTCAGTGCGCAAAATTGGAATATGCTGCAATTTAGCCTGGGAATACATGCACAGTATATAATTTGTCTTGTTTTTCCATCATACACAACCTAAAAACCTCAAACCCTATTCATGAAATATTAATGAGCTGCAGGAGAGTAGCATGCACGAGTAATGTCAATATTACAATATCCTTGTGGCTGTCTGTAAAAGTAACAAGAGGTGGGCCGGGGAGGGTGTGTGACCGTTTAATGATTGAGGATGGCTGGAAGTGGGCAGATTACTTCACGCACACCGAACACCCCCTATCTAATCCTTGGTTTTCTTTTTACAAAGCATTGTTATACAGCCCCTTAATCTAATTCACTGCCTATAAAACAAAGAGTGCACTGGTCTCTTAAATAAGAGCGTAAGACTGAATACATTGTTTTTGTCATTTACGGAGCGATCTGTAGGTTGTCCTTTGTTACTCTATATAGGAGACGTTTGCACGCCTTCCTGAAGGACACAGTCAAACAGATTTTGAAGACAAGTAGCATTTTCAAAATATTGCGTGATGTGCCTTTGAGTGTCACCATGTAGCAGTTGCACAATCCCAGCAGCTAGAGAAGTAGCTGGACACTACACCTCCATATGCCTCACAATAAAGGAATCTACTATCACAATTGTTATGGCCAAGACTGGTTGTGAGCCCGGTGGAACCCTTAAGGAGAAGCACAATGTCTCATGCAAAGCATGGCCCATCTACTCAAACAGGAATTTGTTAATCAGCAACATGCAATCTAGAAGCCTCATGTGACTTTTCTCCCATCTCCAGTCAAGCTCTGTATTGTTGGTACAACTGCCAATCAAGAGGTCACAGTTACTGCTTTCCTACAGTTCCACCAATTACCACTTTTGCTGTATTATACTGATAAGGACAGGGTGATGAAGTCTCACATTTCGGCGAACACAGTTTAGCCAGCCCAATTCGAAGAAGGAAGGAAGGACGGAGGGAGGGAGAGAGAGGGAGGGGGAGAGAGAGAGAGAGAGAAAGAGAGAGGGAGAGAGAGAGAGAGAGAGAGAGAGGGAGAGAGAGAGAGAGAGAGAGAGAAATTACAGCAACACATAGTAAGGTGTTCTGTATCACAAAATGTTTCATATCCCTATATAGCATAGCAATTTGTGTGAATAAACAATCTACACTGATGGATGGACAGGCATAAAATCAAGAGATGCCAGAGATAGTTACAAGTTTATTTTTATTTATGCTACGGAACTCCGAAGAGGTCCACACAAAAATTTCCAAAACATATATTCACAAGAGTGCGAATAAAAATAGACAGAGTGTGTAGCCTTGTCCCCAAGAGTACATTAAAACCACCACAACATTAAACCTAAAAATCACTATAAAAGAATCCAAAATTTAAAATACATATTGGCAGTTTCATAGTATAAGACACAATTCAAAATACAGGAGTAGAGGAGCACAGTTTTTGTATGAGTATACAGTTCCGTAGAACACTAGTGTCTTATATCTCCCAGAACACACTTGTAAAAGAACAATCAAACACTTCTTGAGTTGAAAAGAAACAACAAGAGACATTTTTTCATATGTTGAAACTGTATCCTCTTTCTTTTCTATCCTAGGAAGATTGCCCCCGGATTCGGTGCTGAGACACAAACTAAGAAGAGGATAATAGAGGGTACTACACCACCCAATATTCAGATTTGACTTTACAAGAACACTTGGCATGGGATAACAACGCACACTACGTGGGATATTAATACATTGACTTTCCAACCCTGAAGAAGTCCCTGAGTTTGGGACGAAACGCGTAGGCTGTATTTTTTAACATATGGTATGTGAAGAAGATTTACAAAAAGAAAAGAAAGAGGATACAGATTCAACATATGAAAACATTTCTCTCGTTTCTTTTCAACTCAAGAAGTGTTTGATCGTTCTTTTACAAGTGTGTTCTGGGATAGTGTGGATAATGTTTTTTGTATTAATTCCCCTTAAATATAGACTGCTCCTTACATTTTTGAATTACCATTGAGGTCTCCTTGATTCTTTCTTTCTGCAAAGATTGTGCATGTTTTATATATTTGTCTATGAATATGACCCGTTGAGATGTTGTTGTATGCTAGAACACCCAACTCAACTGGGTCTACGGGTAACCTCCTTTGTTTTTTTTACTGGATTATTATGAGGCAGATAGAGAGTAGCATCTGGCGGCTGATAACCGGTGACTCGAACCAGTGACTTGATGGTGACAATAGTAGCGCAGGGACTAGCGGGGCAGCAAATCGGACCACACCCCAGAGTGGCCGCTTCTGCCACACACAGCTATCTTCCCTCTGGCAGTGATAGCACTACTGGCCACTGCACCAGGACGCTTGCACACCTTACTCCTTGGTCACTGGGCCCCTGGCTTCGTGCCACCCTTCATCTTCTATCCACTGGCTTTCCAATCAACAGCCCACTTGTTAATCAGGCACTCTGCCAGTATTTACTCCTTTCTAGGGATTCTTCTCCCCTAGGCACTTAACCTCTTCACTGCCAGTCCCAAAAAGTATCCGCTGCCACTCTTGCGGCCGTACCCAAATATCGTGATAATTGAAGTTGGGGCCTGAGGCGGGTAAAGTACAGTACAAGCCCCCTTGAGGATCTCCAATGGTCTCCTAAGGCCTCAAGCAAGCTCTGACAATTTCCCCCTTACACCCACGGCTAGTCAGGCTCCAGCTGCAGTGCCCAGCACAGCAGTAAGCTGCAGCAGCAAACAAATAAGCAGCAGGCACGCCCCTCACACACCAGGGGCCTAAATGAATTTCAGGGGCCAGATCAGGGGACAGGGGCACCGTAATACACCCAGTGAGCCCCTCAAGGCTCAAGCGCAGTCTCTGGCACGAGTCCCCAGCAGGCCTCTCGAGGCGCCTGAGGCACACAGGCCACAGACTCAAGATGTGGAGCACACTCACCTTCTCCACAATGCCCTGAACTCTTGCGGCCTGATACTCCTGCGGCAGGGACTTGGATGCCGGGCCGCACTGCAGTACTCCGGAAGCCCTACTTCTTCCTTCGCTGATCCTGCAGCGCCCGTGGCACACCCTCCCAGGGGGCTGCATGGTCGGTCGATTAGATCTGGTTGAGGGGGCCTCTGACTCGCCCGCCACCGATCGCTCGCGGTCACACCCAGCACGTTGCACATTGCGTCTCTCTCATACTTCCTTAACAGACACCAGAGATATAGAATTTGTAATAGCAAATGCTGTGGGTTTTGCTTGCCAGTAAGCGGTTGATGGAGCAGGATTTCGCCAAAAGAAACCTGCTCGAGTGAATACCCCCATAATACGTACTAACAGTAAGTAGGAATAGAAAACTAACGTGCACCTTACATAAACACGAGGGAAATAGTTTTGCGCATGTGTGCACTAACGTGAAATAATGTATGAAAGAACTAAAACCATATTTACATTGTGCTTTGAAAGAAACGAGAAATAATGCATGACTAGGCCGCATGTGCATTTCGTAGTTTGCATGTTGCAGCTTGCTTTGAAATGAAAGCTATAAAGCTATGCTAGGAAAAACGCTAACAGGGAATAGTGCAAAGGTGGGTGGTAAACAGTGAAAATTACATTATCATAATTAATGAATGTTCATTTTCCATTTGCTATAGTGAGCTGGATGAGACGCCATTTTCCCTCAACTTAGCCGGATAAAGGAGGGGCAGGATAAACGAGTGAAATTGATCTGTCAAAGGCACACTGAAGCGCTGAGCACAGCAGAAGAAGTGCAAGGGTTGAAGGCCAATGTGATGATCGCCTGCCAAGGGATGTGACCGACCATGGGACAAAAAGACTCCTTCGCGGACATTGCTTAAAATTATGTGCAATTGTAACATGAATTTAATCGTGTGAACGGAACAATTATGAAATCATGGGAATGGGTATAGAACAATGAATAAGCCCAAACTTTGAATGAAGTCACAGTGGTGTGACAGACCACCTCCGAAACTCTCCAATCATCTGTTTAGTTTCGTGAAATGTTTCAAATGATGTGGGACGGACATGTAGGTTTTAGGGTATAACTGGGGTGCCTTTGGGGGTGTGGTTAGGTTAGGCTGGCTACAGAGAGAGAGAGAGGGGAGATGCGTCGCTGTCCGTCGGTTTGCAGAGAGGCCTAGCTGTTCCTGTCCTGTCCCTGTAATCTTTGTTCCCTGACTATTTCAGGGGACCCCCACCATCACTTTGGCCAGAGGGGTGGTTTTCTACAGATCCTTTGGGTTTGTATTATTCTGACTCGTTCTTGCAAAATTACCTGCAAATGTATTTTGTTTCTGAAACGTTTGTCTCTTCATCTATCCACTCCTTCATGCACAATGT
Source organism: Calotriton arnoldi (assembly GCA_963921515.1). Taxonomy (NCBI): domain Eukaryota; kingdom Metazoa; phylum Chordata; class Amphibia; order Caudata; family Salamandridae; genus Calotriton; species Calotriton arnoldi. The sequence goes on along the minus strand of CAWUFW010001019.1, from coordinate 3,033,021 downwards.
CATTATTTGATTGATGAGTTTGTCTCTATCTGAAATTGCTGATGTTTTTCTCCCCCTTTTGTGAGTTCATTGTTTGCACTTGTGACCGTATGCATTGAGCATTTTTATCATTTAATTTGAGATAAAACTTTATTAACTTCAACGAGAGTCTGTGTTTATTTAGCTGATTGAATAGTTAGTTAGATAGTAGTATCATTACCATCAACTATTCAACTAATTGGTTCATCGACCAAATAGAAGGAAAGTTGATGTATAAGTTAGATAAGTATTTTGGAATGTCATACATGAATTTTAGAAGGAAAAGAATTGAACATATATAAATTGACCCCAGCGCATCAGGGATTTGGGTGAATGTGTATGGGCCATTGTTCTGTGATATTATTGAGTATTGATCCCGGATCAGGTATTGGTTTTGCGCTGGATCACTGTGCACTAGTAAATGGTCTGCCATCTTGAATAACCAATAGTACTAACTTCCTGCCAAGGAGTGTCCTATTGGAAAGCATATTTCTTTTACACAGATATGCAGTTAGAGTCTGGTCGCAAATAAAAATAACCAATAAGGTTGTCTTAAAAACATACCTTAACTACTATTCGTTTTCTAAACATTTTAGACATTTAACAATAATATGATTTAATTTTGATAATAAATACACTATTTTGATTCCACAGTGCCATCGATCAAATAAGTAACACTAAAAGAACTGGAGCATTCTGCCAGCATAAAAACTCACTTTCAATTCAAAAGTATCAACATTGAGGTGCATTTCGACCGCAACCAAAACGGATAACTCCTGATGAGGCTGTCGCCCATCCTGCCACCATCACCAAACACAATGGTTCTTCAACAGCAACTGAGCGACCAGTGGTCCTGGGAAACACCTGATGATTTGGAGTGTGAGGCAGAGCTAGACGTCCAGCATTCACAACATATGGACAAGGCCTGATTCAGTGTTACCAGCTGTCTCCATTGCGGGTCACCACACTCTTACCTCACGTGTTGGACGCTGGTCTTACAGAATATATGGCTGTTCCTCACTACCCAAACGGACCCACTAAAAAATCCACAGTGGGCCTGCTTGTTTAGAGGGAGGTAACAGTGTGTGCTGTCTACAGGCAGGGACAGGGCGTCAGTGCCACAGGCAAGGCAGCACATCAAACCGGATCTACAGACCAGGGGTAAGAGCGGGTGACATAGGCAGTATAGACTGCAAAGGGCACTTACTGCAAGTCCATTGCCACTTTGTTGGGTACTCTTGGGGGAAATAGTTATGCCTGATTAAAACACTTGAGCTACAGTAACAGCAGTGGCTGAACAAGGCCTCCTTGAACGCATCCCATCAAACACATATTGCCAGGTGCGCCTCTAATCTCCATACATCACAACAGACTGTGCTTGGCACTTCAGTGGTCCCGGGGAGCACCCCTCAACCCTCATGAGCAAAAGCATGGCTATAGTTTGAGGGTGGGTACTCTGTTCCCACTGTCTCAAGAACTAAATGACACTACAGTAGCCAAGCTATCGATGGCCCAGCTCCTTGATCTTGCACACCACTTGGGGAACTCCCTTATTAGCAGCTAAATTCCTGGTACATGTGACACCCATCACCCACCTGCACAACGCAGGCCTTTTGTTTGGACTCAAGACCTGATAGTGTTCGGTGGCTGGCGTCCGGTGTGCTCTCTGAAATCAGAGTGAGCCAAGCCTGAAACACTACGTAATGGGGCGACCCTCACAGAGGCAGTAATGGGGGGAAGACTGACTTAGCTACTTCAGCCACTTCCTCAGATATTTGTAGAAGATCACTCTAGAAACCTTGCTGACAAAACTAACCTCAATAAATTAAAAACAACTCACCACAGGGTCAGTCAGGGAGGACACTGACAATAGCGGCAGAGATCAAATCTCTATGAACATATAGGCAGTCTTTCTAAAGGTGTCTAGAAAGTTCCCTACAGGGGAGGATCACGCAGAACAATTGTCAAGGGGTCCAGACCTGGATCAGGAACTGTGGAAACTACAAAATAATGCAACTGATCTGAAACTTGTGAGCGTTGAAATATGTCCAGTTCTCCAGGGGGCCGGAGGCCCAGAGAAAGAGGACATGCACCTTTGTGGCTACGTTTTTACCTGCCGTCATGAAGCATACCTTCAACATTCCATTGGACTTTCAGAGGGAGCACAGAAACCACTCACATCGTCCAATGAAAACAATGCACAGAAATCAGTCACAGAATTTTCTCGCAACATCAGGCCAGACAAATAATACCCTTGGCCAGATAACAAGATGCTCCACTATTCAAGGTGAATCACAAAATGTATGTTGCAGCTGACTTCTTGTGAGCCGATGGTTAAAAAAAAAGAAAGCTTCTTAAATGGAACATCAACTATGGGCCACTGGATCCAGCCACTATGCTTATCACCTCTAATGGGCGTAATAAAGAGTTTCATAACCCGACGGACTCATAAGCATTCCTAGAAACCATGAACTCTTCAGCTACAGATGTGTCTCAGACACAGACGAAAAGAAAAGTGAAAACTGTACCCACTGGTGACCCCATGACATGCATCATTCTCACTGCGGAGTCTACACTTTCCGAAAGAGAAAGACTGGTATCTATGACAAGAGTATGGGTTGACAAAGAGCAGCCACGTAACAATGACACAAGATCAGGAGAGAGACATCCAGATTCCCTCTCAAACTATGACACTGGGGGTCACAGGACCCTTGGATTAGGGAACTCTCCCCTTCTCATGCCCACTGAGGATTCTTCACCCTATGGAGGTTGAACTGGGCATACAATGCTCGACTAAGGAATTTTTGTTGTGGCATTCAAAGGCCCTCCTGTGGGCCACTGTTATATGGCATTATGTGCATCAGGTCATGCATGCCGCCACTCTGATGTAGGGGGGCTGCTGTGGGGTGTCCACGGTCCAACCCGTCACATCTTTCCTTGTTACATGGACGTAGACTTTTTTTCTATGCATCTGGCCCTGTGTGGCTCAACATAGTAAGGTTTATACCCACTTCATCGCTTAGGTGCATCTGGTATTTATAAATGTACTACATTGTCTGCACTTCGCAACATATCTCTCTTATCAGGTTGAGTGTCAGGTGGTCGGTTCCTGGAAGTGAAAATCCCTGCACAAAGTAAATGAATGGTTGAGAGAGTGAATGGTTGAGAGAGTGAATGATGCCCTTTTACCATTGATTTCACTCCAATCCTTGCATTACCCTCAGTAAAAGGTTTTTTGATTGCTTGGTTTCCCTTCTATTTGTATGGGAAACATCCTTTACAACACAGTCTTTACCATGCAATACATTTACCACGCATCCTTTGCCACACAATGCCTTTACCACGCATATGCCTTTACCAAGCATGCATTTGCAATGAAATGGTAAGTGTATATTAGGTAAGTGAAACCCCTATTTTATATAGAAGGGTACTTTTAGGATTTAGGGGTAGGTAAGGGTTTTGGGTGGTAAGGGTGTTTTGTAGGGTTTAGGCTGGGTAGGGGTATTGGATGGTAAGGGTGTTTTTTAGGGTTTAGGGGTGGGTAGGGGTATTTGGTGATAAGGGTGTTTTTAGGGTTATGGGTGGGTAAGGGTACTGTGAGGTAAGGGTGTTTTTAGAGCTTAGGGGTGGTAAGGGTGTTTTAGGGTTCAGGAGTGGGTAAGGGTATTGGGTGGTAAGGGTGGTTGAATTTAGGGGTTGAAAAGGGTATATATATATATATATATATATATATATATATATATATACACACACACACAGATGTATATATGAGTTTGTGTATATATATATATATATATATATATATATTATATATATAGGGGTTTCACTTTTTTGATTGATATATACATACATTTTCGTTGCAAAGGTATGCGGGGTAAAGGCATATGCGTGGTTAAGACTTGCGTGGCAAACACAATGCGTGGTAAAGGCATTGTGTGGTAAAAGCATTGTGTGGTAAAAGCATTGTGTGGTAAAAGCATTGCATGGTAATGGCATGCATGGTAATGGCATGCGTGGCTCCGCCATACATCCATTTGTAAAGTCGTTGAGCACACTGATCACATACTTCTGGTGTCCCATCACCCTTTTTAGGTCTTGGCTCTAGATGGCGCGAATGCGCCGTCTCAAAAAGACACCTGTTGTATGTACTTTGAGGGCTTCAGCCCACCCATTGGCTTACCATTTGCTGGCTCCCTCGTAGCTCCATTATTCGTTCTCCTCATTTGCCCATGGCATGCATGCGTCATGCCTCTTCCCGTCGTCAGCCCTCCCCGAGAGCAGCGACCAATTACTACTAAACATACGCAGGGCCCATTTTAAGTCACTGTTTCAGTACTACTTTTTTTATTACTTTAAGAGAGCTTTTCACGAGCGCTACTATTTTTACTTGCAACGTTCTTTCTTTCCTGCTCGTGTCGCCTCTATGTTGCTCTCTCACTTCTTGATCTTGCACGGTCTGTTGTTGCATCCTCTCTCTGTCACCCGCTAGTATTTTTTTTACAGTTTTTTTTAGAACGTTAACTCAACCCGAAGGAATTGGAGCCCTTTACATGAGCACCAGTTACATTACACAAGGATACATTAATTTCTTGGTAGCCCCGGGGAGATTAAGTGATTTGCCCAGAATCACAGAATGTTGAGCCGACGCCGAGATGTGAACCGGATTCCCCAGCACCTCAGTCGGCAGCTCTGGGTGTTACGCCACATGCTCTCTCCAGCAGTTAGACAATCATCAGCACCGACCTAGTTTTCACAGGGGTCATCACATGCCTTTCCTTTCTGCTGTTACTCACGCTGCACTTTTTTTTCCCTGTAGGGAAACTGTTTGCTCTCGAATATCCCCCCCCAAAAAAAAACACACGCGTGCGCAAACACACACACACACACACACACACACACACACACACACACACACACACACACAACACATTCAGTTTGAATCCGTTCTAAACAGGCAATTGCTATCTTCATAGTTGAACAGCAATGAGGTGGTTCACATGTCATTGTTTTTGAGCATTTTCGCTTTGATCCCGAAATATTGATCAACAAAATGTAAAACCCGGATCATTTCCCTTTCATATGTGAAACCAGAAAACATACCAGACAAGGCAATAGCATTGTTTTCTGCAATATCCCATGTACAACACTGAAAAAAATATTTCTAAACACAGATGGCACTCCCGCTCAGTCTCGGCCTTCGCCTGAACTGAGTTGAGCGTATCCTTTGCACCCGCTTCGAAGGCGCAGCAGCAGCACCTAGGGAAACACTGAGCTTGACGGAGAAACCCCCAGGATCACGTTTTATCTGTGTACATCTCGGTTCCACTACAATACCAATACTTGTTGACGGGGGCCACTTGGTTGATTATGTGGTATGCGTTCCGTATATAAAATACACGCTTTGTCGGAAATTTATGTAAGCAGGAGCCCCGTTGCTACAAACATCAGTTTTATGTCAGGTAATGGTAGAGATATGTACTCAGCCTTTATTTTGGAGAGCGGCGTTGTGGAAGCATATTTTACATTAAATTTTGCAATCACAGCTTTACATACATATAGCGCTGCATAGAAAAACTCCCCATCTTTTATCTATTTGTCTTTTATCTATCTAGCTATCGATCTATTATATATATATCTATCTAGCTATCTATCTATTATATATCTATCTGTTATCGATCTTTTATCTAGCTAGCTAGCAATCTATCTTTTATCCATTATCTATATATCTGTCTGTTATCTATCCTTCTAGCTTTTATCTACCTAGCTATCTTTTATCTATCGTTTATCTATTCATCTTTTATCTATCTATCATCTAACGTCTATCTATCAATAAGTCACTTAAACACTTAGTGCTTCATAGTATACCAGTTTTTGAGCAGCTTGTTTTTTGTTTTTTTTTGCAAGATCCAATTGTAATGGGGCTCTTGTTCCGTCCTCCATCTTGCCATAGTGCGAACACCAGCCGATGGTACTGGAGCGCTTTGAGTGCTCACCAGTAGCATTACACATTGACACAGTCATCGTCGTATGCAGGGGGAAGCGTAAGTGATTTGCCCAAAATCACAAATTGTTCAGCCGACCCAGAGATTCAAACCTGGTTCCCCAGTTCCCCTGTCGGCAGATCTGGCCGTTACGCCACATCCTCATTTCACTTCAAAGCTCCTTAACTGTTTCCCACTATCACTTCCACATTTTTTTAACAAGACCCCGTCAACACCAAACAAGCATTGGCAAAGCCAATAGATCTCGGCAATTCCCAAGCTATTGGCCTTGTCAATTTGAATGTCTTTTAGCCATGTTGTCTAGCAGCACATTTGCTGTTCAGCATGGTTGAAAATCACTGAAAAAGCGCTGTGATGCGGCCAGCGCAGGACACATCATAGTGCTTTTTTGAGTTAGGGGGAGCAGGAAAATAAACTCAACATGGGGTGGGTGAAGAGACTCAGGATCGACTCAGTATCCTGTGATTCTGGGCTTTCAGTAACTTTCAGCCATGCTGAGTAGCAGATGTGCTGCTAGTTTTCTTTCTTCCCACTCTTCGGGATACAGGTACATCCTCTGTCATGGATATTCATTAAGGAACAGCGTCAGTGAATAGTATCTTGCCAAAATAGCTTGGTGATGCACATCATCAGACCCTTCCCCACGGATTCACATCCCTCATCGTACCAATGGCGGGGCCACATTCCACAAAACAGAAGCCTCTCTCATTGGTGCTGCTCAACTTTAATAGGTTACATAAAAATGGAAGAGTGTCTCACCACAAAGGTCTCCAATACTGCCTATTACAAGAAACTCATATTTCCTCTGCAGAGTTAGAGAAACTGAAAAGGGTCTTTAGTTCACAGAGTAATCAGGAGTAGTGTGCTGCCCAGCCCAAAAAATATGACATGTACTTCTGCCATCTTTGGTTCCTCTGTAAAGTTATATACAAAGGCTAACTGATTGCTGCTTACTTACTGGGCACCAAGAGACATCCTGTTTTGTGAATTCTGTCTACTCTGCACCTGGGTGGATCCTGTAGTGCAAATGATGTGGAGTCTGTGGTATTCTTTAGAGTCCAACTCCACCAGTTTTTTTTATTGAATCGTCATATGCAAATAGTGGCAAGTGTTACAAACATATTGCAGCAGCAATACAAAAACCACATAGTGTACAGCAATGTTTTTGTTTTATGTAACTCCAGCTCTCCCCCCCACCCATATCCCAACAACCCCATGACAGAGCAGGTAAGAAGGAGAAAACAATATACCACTTGTCCTACAGTTTATAGCAGTGTAACTTCAGATCTTATAGCAGCATTGCATCCCCAATTGCTAACTTAATTACATACACTTATGCCAGGTCAGGGTGCTCTAACAAGTATTTGGTGAGTGGGGCCCAAAAGTCTTTAGGCCTAGAGGCCTCTGGTAGCTCCTCGGCATAAACATTCATTTGTTCCTTACAGAAAACGAGATCTCAAATCCACTTGACCAGAGTTGGTACTGCCTTGGTGCTCCAGTGCATTGTGACAGCACGCTTGGCAAACAGAGTGGCTATTGCAACTATACGTCGGTTACATGGTTTGATTCTGTTTAGAAGCCCCAACAAACAACTCCGGCGAGCATTCAATTTTTTACAGTGTCATATCTGTAAGAGACCTCACTACCCTCCGCCAGAAATTTGATGTAGCAGGGCAACCCCACGCTAAGTGTATGAAGTCCGCTCCGTCCTGCCGGCATCTCGCAACATCCCGCAACCCAAATTTCAACAATTGGGCGGGGTGTAATATATCTGATGCCAAATATTTAAAATGAATAATACGGAGATTACAATTGGCAGTCAGGCGCCCAGTCACTTTACAGCAGGCCTCCCAGTTTTCCTGGGACCAGGGGGACCGCCAGGACAGCATTACATTTGTCTAACGCAGAGGAATCAGACCACTCATTCTCTCGTTGAGAAGCACTGTATATTCTGGTAATCAGCCCTCTGCTTTCACCCCCTTTTAGCACCGCTTGTAACGCCTTTAACCCACGTGGTTCCTGAGGAAAGTCCGGGCACAGGGAGCGCACCGCCGCACGCAGCCTGGCATATGTGAAACCGTGCATTGCTTTATATGATTGACCGGCTTGGAATTCAGACAGAGATAAGAATGTGTCGTTTCGGTACATATCCCTTAGTTTAGTAATCCCTACACTTTGAAGGACGTCGAGGGCCCCACGCTCCCTGGGTAGCAATTGGCATATCTGGTGCATACATATATATATAGTCTCTCCCCGCACGAGTGGCAAGGGCGCCCCACACCCAGACAGTGCAGCTGACTGGGTTAATCTCCCTCCTATTACCTCCCTCGCATTTGTATAGAATCCTAGCAGGTAGTGGTGTTGGATATGCAGTGTCCGCCTCCACAACTAAATGTGGCATATATTTCTGCGGGAAAAACCAATAGTGCACGAACTGCGCCTGTGCACACAAATAATAGAGACGCAGATCTGGGGCCTCAAACCCCCCGCGTTCACAGGGTAACGTTAACGTGCTCCAGCTACACCTCGGTTGCTTGCCAGCCCACACCAATGACAGCAGACAGGACTGCAGCATCTTAAAAAATGTTACACTTAACTTTATTGGAATATTGACGAATAGGTAAAGAAGCTTAGGAAGCACCGCCATCTTCACCACTGCGATCCTGTCTGCTAGTGACAACGGTAGGCGCGTCCAGCGGGAAATCTGTTCAGTGATTGTGGTGACAGTGCGTCCATAATTCATATTTAGTACAGTCTCTGGGTCTCTATGTACCCAAACCCCCAGGTACTTCACGGGTCTACAGACCAGGAGAGCGGGTAATACAGCGCAATCTTTTGCGTGCAGTCTGTTAATGGGAAAATCATAGACTTTGCCCAATTAATCCCCAACCCGGAGTGCCTCTCGAATATGACTTATTCACGTAATAAAGGTGCCAGATGTGTAGCCGGATCTCGTACGTATAGCAGCATATTGTCCGCATAGAGTGAGATTACTAGCGGGCGCTGCCTGAACCCCAGTGCGGCCTCTGCGTGTTTCTGACACACTTTACATGCCAGCGGTTCCAATGCCAGAGAGAAAAGCATCGGAGAAAGAGGGCAGCCCTGCCTTGTGCCTCTGCAGATTGGGAAAGCATCAGACACCCAGCCATTGACTTGCACCCTGGGAACCGGGTTTGCATATAATAATCGTACCCACTTCAAAAAGAACGGCGGCATTCCCATTCTTTGTAGAACTACAAACATATACCCCCATTGAAGCGAGTTGAAGGCTTTTGCCGCGTACAGCAGCACCGCCACAGCTGGGGTCTCAGGATCTAGATAGTGCAGCACCGCGAAAAGTGTACGGAGATTGTGTACTGTAGAGCACTTGGGAACGAATCCCGACTGATCAGGGGGAACCAAATTGGTGATCAGAGGTTGTAGTCTACATGCAATCATTTTTGCTAGAATTTTGGTATCTATGTTTATAAGGGATAATGGTCTATACGATTCACACTTATTAGCGCTTTCTCTGGCTTTAAAAGTGTAACTAGCAAGGCTTCCCGGAGGGAAGGGGGTAATGCACCAGTCTCATAGGCCTCGGCAAAGACCTTCAATAGTTGTGGAGCCAGCTCTTCAATGTAGGCCTTATAAAATTCACTGGGTAAACCATCAAGTCCCGCCGCCTTGCAGGCAGGTAGAGACATTATAGCCTCTTTAACATCTTCAACATCAAATGGTTGGGTCAAATATTCACGCTGCCCATTAGAAAGCCACCCCAATGCAATGTCCTCTAAATAGTTATTGACTACGTCATCAGGGGCTGTCTTTCTAGTCCCATATAATTTTGAGTAAAAATCAATGACTACCCTACTAATCTCAGGGGTGGAGTGCTGGGCAACAGCATCTTCATCCAACAGTTCAGTAATGTGCGACTGTCCTTTAGGTAGTGATAGCTTATGTGCCAATGAACGGCTAGGTCTCCCACCCTAACCGTAATACTGTGCCCTAGATCTCTTGGATCTGTGTAATACCTCCTGATCCGCAGTTTGATTGTGTTCAGAAACCAACTCCCGTATGTGGGCCAGGGTGTCGGACAAAGGATTCAACTCATATTCTCGTTCAAGCTTGCCAATCTTATCCGCTAGAGCCGTTATTCTATTCCCAAGATCTTTCAATACCCGCGCCTGGGCACCCATGCACTCCCCCCTTATGGTGACTTTAAAGGCTTCCCAAAGTGTGCCTACACTGAGCCCTCATTTTCTGAAAAACAATTGTTAATCGCCGCACCAATTTTGGCCGGGAACACTGGGTCTATTAAGGAAGACGGCTGTAGCCGCCATTGAAACGGAGGCCTAGCACAGACCGGCACCTTCAGTTCCATCAGCACTGAGGAGTGATCCGCGAGTGTCGTAGCCAGTTGCTTTATTAAGACAGTTCAGGGGGCCGCCTCCTTAGAAACTAGCCAGTAATCCAGCCTGGACCACGAGCCATGCACTGTCGATACAAATGTGCCCTGTCTCACACCTGGGTTACGAGCCCTACATACATCCATGAGCCCCTCGGTCTCAATCAATTCACCCAGGACCATCGCTGCCTGCTTTCCACGCCTATCCGCGTTAGTGGAGCGATCTAGTCGGGGGTCCAAGCAAAGATTCAAGTCCCCATCCCATACCACAACCGAGGGCGGATAGGAAGAGATACGCCTCTATATATATCTCATTAAAGAAAGCAGGATCATCGGTGTTGGGCCCATACGTTTCACGAACAACACCATTGTGTCACCCAACTTGCCCAGCGCAAGGAGCTCCCTCCCCTGCTCGTCCACCTCAGACTTGATAAGAGTGTATGGAGTGCCTCTCTTGACCAGAATCATAACACCCCTAGAATAGGAGGAAAACGAGGACGCAACGCGCACCATGGCCCAGCGAGATCCGACATTTAGTTCTGTGTGTTTAGTGAGATGTGTCTCTTGAAACGCAACCTGTACCTCCTGTCTATCCAAGAAAGTTAGCACATTGCGGATCGTTTTGGGGTTATTTATCCCATGCACATTCCATGTTATTAACTTAATAGTGTCACCTAGCCCAGCAATATCACATACCTTTGTACAGTACCATTACATGCAATACCTTGATGCGACCAGCACATTAGAAAAAACATTGCATCCACTCTACTCCATGTTTGCCATGTAACCCCCCCCCCCAAACCCCCCCACTCACTTCAGCACCCCCAACTTGCTAAAGGCAACCCAATCTGAGACTGATGAACAACCCAATACCCAAATAACCCAAATGAACAGTTGGGGTACACCCATTAGGGGACACAAGAATGCAAACAGCCACCCGATGAGAGGGGGAGGTGGTCGAGTATGTCTATGGTTCAACATAGCAGCGCCAATCAACGATCAAGGATCGTGGGACAGCACTGATTTACAGTTTCACACTGCATTCCCATGCTACAACAAGACTTCAATCCCAGGTGCAGTCCTCCCACCACTGAATTAGAAAAACAACTAACGTATCCATCCTTTGGGGAGAAGAGAGTAAGTCCAGCCCCATCACACCCAGCAAAGCGGTCCAGCGGCCGCGAACCGCCCCCAGTGGTACACTTACAACTCATGGTTACAGTTCAATTCTCACGGTTCCTCCTCATCTGGTTCAGTAGTGGTTTCGCGACAGCGCTTTTTTTTAAAGAGTTTTGCATGTTCCATGGTGGCCCTTGGATTAGTAAACATTTTGGAAGCACCCTCCGATCCGATCCTCAAGTGTGCTGGGTAAAGCATGGCGTAAGGGATTTCCTCTGCCTGCAACAATTTTTTTGTAGGGATGAACTCTCTTCTAGCAGCCTGGACCGCAGTGGTGAAATCCGGAAAGAACGCCAATGCGTTCCCCTGATGCGTGATCTGTCCTTTATCCCGGGCTAGGCAGAGGATGGTGTCCCGGTCGCATAGTTTAGCAGCCGCGCAATGGTGGGCCGCGGCGGGGCACCCGTGCGTACCGCCAGAGAACGGTGGGCTCGCGCAACTATTAGCATAGGAGATAGATTGGCAGCGCCAAAAATCTCTTTGAGCAGCCCCTCTACAAATAATTCCATTTTACCAACATTGGTCGACTCCAGCAGCCCCGTTATCCTTAAGTTGTTCCTCCTGGACCTCGCCTCCAGGTCCTCATTCTTGGCTTGGATGACTGCTAGCACCTTCTCCATGTTCAGGGTTTTGTCTGAGACAGTGTGCAAGTCATCTTCCACAGTAGACACTCGCTGCTCGACCACACCCAGCCTGGTGCCCTGCTTGTCAAGCTTCGCCGCCATATGATCCATGCATAGATTTAGTGCATCGATCTTTCCGTCAATTGAATGCAAGCTGTGTTGCATCGCCAGGAGTGTGGATTCCAGAGTTGGGGCAGTTTCCGAGGGGGTCTCCGCTTCCGAGTCTGGCTTATTCTGTGATCTGCCCGTTTTGTGCATTAAAATGTGAGGCGCGATTGTGTCTTATCCGACTTGCCCATGATGCATAGCCCACCGGCAAGGGTGATGATCTGCTCCCACCCTGTACGAGTCAAGCACAACAGCCACGCGCCGTTAGTCCGACCACGCACTTAGGGATGGTGCTCAGCGGGTCAATATATTGATATCTTTACTATATAGAGCTGACACAGAGCCTAACGTCTTGCACACTCCGCCTGCACACTCCACGCTGCAATATGGCTCCTAGGTAGGTCAGCCAGTCCCACAGATTGGTCCCCAGGTATGCGGGCCACAGCCGCCCCCCCACACTGCAATACATCAGTCTTAGGCCGCCGCACCGGGGTGGTTCAATCCCGCTGCAGCTCGCGTGCCCCCGCACCTACCAGGCGCTCCGATCATGGGCAGTCAACCAGTTATCTCAGTCCAGCCTCTGGGGTGTCAGCACGGCAGGCCACACGGTCGATGCTCCAGGGACGTACAATAAACCAGGCGCCGGCGTCTCAATCCGCAGCTGTGCGTACTGAGGGGTCCACCGGGTATCTCTCAGCATGCGAGTGATCACTGCCAAATCCATGAGTTCCACTCGCAGGCCGCAATGCTCAGCGCCACTTACCACAGCTAACACAGGACGTCGGCAGAACCACAATGCCTGCTCCGGTCCTCTCGCCGCACTCCGATATTCCACGCAGGGGTTCAGCGGCAACCCATCTCCTCCTTGCTGTAGCGAAGTTCTTTAATGCAAACAGTGAGGCCCCCCCGACCGCAGCAGCACGATCTCGAGCCGCCGATCCGCAGGGGCCACGGCGTCGTCGCAGCAGCACACCGCCAACAGAGCCACCGCTCCCTGTCCACACCGCGACCCCCAGTAACGCAGGAGACAGAGCCAACAGCAGCAGCGGTTGGAGATATCAGCGGCGATCCGCGGCCGCCATCTTGATTTTATGGCGCCACCTTACTGCGCTCGATTTCTTCTCGCCGCTCGACCAACTGGGCACTTGACAGCTCCAAACAGCACCGGGGCACTTGCTAGCACTGTGCCTCTTCGGATGGGGCGCGCTGCCACGTCAAATTGCAGGATTATGGGCGGATTGATAAAACGACCGGAGGATCTGCACTAATGCGCAGCCATCTTGCCGTGCACTCTCTGGCGCCCCCTCAACTCCACCAGTTCTGAACGGACTATGTAACCACTATTGTGGGGGTCCGTGGTATTGCTGGTGTTCCCCCTCCTCCACTCCAGGTGAATCAATTAGGCCCATTATAGTGGTGTTCATTAGTATTTCTTGGACTCCACCACACCACTACTAACTACTGTGGTGCCTGTAGTGTTCCAAAGGTTCTGCCTCCACAGCTCCTGGGTTGACTTCAGACCCACTACTGGTGTGTTTGTTAGTATTCCTTGGGTTTGGGCTACACTGTTCCTGGATGTACCCTATCTACTCACAAATATAGTGTATGTGGTGTTCCTAGGTTTCTGCCTGCATCGCTCTTCAGTTGACTTCAGACCCACTATGCTTGAAAGGGTATTGTTTTGATAGAGATTTTATATATCACTCTATATTTATAGTTAGGGTCACCAGAGATAGGGATTTTTTAGATTTTTGTCCTTTAACCCCTTGTGTGCTTCGGACGGCCCCCGGCCGTCCGACGTCACGGTGGGCGTGTGCGGAGGACGGCCGGGGGCCGTCCGAACCCCACCCACTCATTAAAACGCCCGCACAGCGCGACAATTCGCGCAGGGGTTAATAACTTTGCACCCGTTTGACGGATATCCGCAAAACTTTGCAGACCTGTTGCACCTGTTTCACTGTCGGAGGACTGAAAGTTCTGCGACATTTGGTCAAGGGGGTGCAAAGAAAAAAAAGAAAAAAAAAAAAAAAAAAAGGAGGGTCGCAAAACGGGCTTCAAATTCAATGCATTTTACATAGACTTTTGTAATTTGCGTAGCGCGAAAAAGGCCAGTCGGAGTTTGCTGACATTTAGCAGCATTAGATATTAAGGTGCGAAGATGATTCTTTTGGGAAAGAAACAGGCAAGTAGAGTAAGATTTTTTTTAACTTATAAGGTTACAAGCCAAAAAAAAAAAAACATCTTTCTTATGCAACCCATGCAACAAAATGAAAAAATGACCTAGCAGTGAGCCACACAAACTACTATTTGGATGACATGATAATTGGCCACTAGGAAACAAATAATAATCTCAATTTTTATAACAATAACAATGATTACCTTTCATTCACTTTGGCCATCATAAGCCCAAAAAATAAACTAGACTGCACATGTAAAAGGTTTCAGAATTCCACTGGACACTACTCCACTATACGCTATTCCACTCTACACCATTCTACTGTAAGCCACTACGCTGTACTCTATTCCACTGTTTACCACTCCACTCTACAAAACTACACTTTACGCTGTACCACTGTACGCTACTTCACTGTATGGTAATACTCCACTCTATGCCACTTCATTCTACGCTGTTCGATCGGACCACACTCCAATGTATGCCACTGCACTGTATGCAATTACACTCTACCCCATGCCACTGCACGCCACTCCAGTCTATCCCACTCCATTATAAGCCACTCCACTGTATGCTACTCCACTAGACACTATTACACTCTATGCCACTCCGCTGTACAACACCCGGCTCTAAACTGTATGCAACTTCACTCTATGCCTCTTCAGTGTACACCACTCCACTCTGCTATACGCTACTCCAGTATATGCTATTCCACTCCACGCCATTCCACTGCACTGTATACTACTCCACTCTATATCACTCTAGTGTATGCCACTCCACTTTACCTCACTCCATTCTATGCTATTCCATTGAACACCACTCCACTGTATGCTAGTACACTCTACCCCATTCCAGGATACACCACTCCAGTCTACACCACTTCACTGTATGCCACTGCACTGTACGCTACTCCACTATGCGCTATTCCAGTCTACGTCACTCTACTGTACACCACTACACTCTACTGTATGCCACTCCACTATATGCTACTCCGCTCTACGCCACTCCATTCTACGCTAGTTCATTGGACGCCACTACACTCTACAATTGTACAGAAGAAACCCTTGGCAACTAAATAATTAAAGAACTCAAGATAGACAAAAATATATATGGGCCAAGAGAACATGCATATAATAAACAACTAGTTTAAGGATTGATACAAATAATACAATAAATATGATTCAATACCCTGTAATACATGTTTCTAGGGTTGAAGGACAGTGTAATTTTAATAAAAACACATCACATCAGTCTTACCTCCACGCAGGCAGTCATACTAAAAGAAATATAGTCGGTGAACAAAAGCACAACAAAGTTGTAATAAAACATACTCCTTAGGGTGAACATACAAAATAATCACTTTAAGGTACAGCTGAAAACAACTGATCATATAAATAGCAGAAAATGTGGCTTAAATTCTTGACTCATTGATGCAAACATGTGGTTAAAATCAACAACGTGCATTTCGATGTACTCCACGCCTTCATCAGGAAAGCCATGACATAATGGTTGTACATACCTTTAGTAACTCGGAAATCTTAGAGGTGTACGTTCCAGACTTACTACTTGAAAACGCAATACCCAAACTTTTATAATGGGAGGAGACACCGAGAGAATCATGGGCCGAATTTAATAAAGAAGGCTGAGTGCCAAGAGCAGTATGGGCCAATGAGTCAGTTCAGATGGCAGAGGGTTGAGACTGTGGCTAGATAGCCTTCCCAACTTTATGGACATATACGGCCGGTATAAGATGACAGCCTTGTCTTAATCAACAAATTATTCGGTCCGTTCAAGTTCCTTACTATTTTTATTTTTACTAACCCACAGCCTGTCTGAGCGGGACTGTTTGTTCTTTATTATTATTTTTATTATTACTAACGCCACTCCACTCTACTCCACTATATGAGACTTCACTCTACCCCACTTCACTGTAACTACTCCAGTCTACACCACTCCACTGCATGACACTCCACTCTATGCTATGCTATTCCACTCTATGCCAGTCAACTGTACTCCTTTTTACGCTATTCTACTGTACGCCACTCGATTCTACACTATTACACTGTACGCAAATTCAATCTTTGCCCCTCTTCTGTATGGTATTCTACTCTACCCCACTCAACTGTAAGCCTCTCGACTGTATGCTATTACACGCTACCGCAACCCACAATACACCACTTCAGTCTGAACCACTTCACTGTACGCTACTACACTATACGCTATTACACCTTACGCAACTCCACTGTATGCTATTACAGTATATGGTATTACACTTTACACCACTCCACTGTACGCCACTCCAGTCTACGCTATTCCACTTTATGCCACTTCACTGAACGCTACTCCACTCTACGCTACTCCAGTGTACTCTCCTTCACTATACAAAATTCTACTACACTCTATGCCACTCTACTAGCCTGTACTCCACTCTATACCCGTACACTCCACTGTCCAAATTTGCACTTGACTCTATGCCCATATACTTTCTTCTACAACACTCTACGACACTTTCCACCACAGTACAACAAAGCACTCAACTCGTGTATGAGATGCTACTCCATTTTATAACAGTTCAATGTATACCACCCCAATGTACGCTTATCCACTGTGCCCTACTCCACTCTATGCCACTCCACTGTACACCACTGCACTCTACACTTCTACACTCCACTGTACAGTATTCCACTGTACGCTACTCCACTTTAAGGTAATCCACTCTACACCACTACAGTGTACACCACTCCACTGTACGCTGCTCCATTGTATGACACTCTCCTCCACTCTATAAAAGTCTCCCACACTTCATGGCACTCTACATTCTACTCCACTCTATCCCCGTATACTCCACTTTCCAACTTTATACTCCACTCTATGCCCGTACACTCCAATGTACCACCACACTCTATTCCAGTTTACGACACTTTTCTATATGACACGGCACTCCACTCTACTGTACGAGATTCCACTCCAATTTACAACAGTTTACTACTTATGCTACGCTAGTACATTCCATGCCACTCTTCCACACACTAATACACTCTATTGTACTTTACCCCACACTATGTTACACCACTCAACTCTACTCCACTGTACGAGACTTTACCTAAGTCTATACTACTATACAACAATCTACTCTATGCAGCACCACTGTTTCACACACTACTGTACTGTATGCAACTCCACTTTACTAAACTGTATGCCACTCTCCGACACTTTACTCCTGTCTATACCCCTTCACTCCACTGTACAACACTGTCACTCTACGATACTCTAGTCCACTATATGCAACTCTTCGTATGCTACCGAACCCCACTCTGCTCCAGTCTACGATACTGGACTCCATTATATGAGACACCATGCCACTGCACTATATAACACTTTCCTAGACTGTACGATACGCTACTATACTCTAATCCAGTCGATTCCAATCTACAATACTCCATCCAGTCTATGACAATAGACTTTACAACACTCTCCTCCACTCTACAATACTCCACATAACTCTCCAGTTGCAGCACTGATCTCTACGATTTGAAACACATTTTTATTACAATTCTTTTTTTTAAAACATTGCAATTCAATGGAAAAACGAAAGGTTAAAGCTTAGTTATAGTTAGGAAAACTCATTTCCCCTATACAAACCATGTTTATACCACACAAACTTAACAAAATTCTAAAGTTATAGTTCTAACTTTCATTTCCAATTTATCCACCACCTTCAAATTATTATAAGTAGCGGACCTCATTACACCCTCTTTTCAGCTCACTAACCAGACAACACTAACTATAACTCGCCACTCTACCATGCACTGTGTTCTCACAAATAATGATACTCCACTGTACAACACAACACTGTACGAGACTCTACGTCACTCTACTGCACGACACTACACTCGACAACACTGAACTATATGACTCTCCTCCAATAATTCCACTCTAAGACACTACACTCTAAAACACTCTTCTACACTCTATGCCACTCCACTCAATGACACTCCACCACACTCCATTTCATTACACTCCAGTCGACAACACTCCACTCACTGTACAACACTCGGTTCTATTGTTCGACGCGTCCCTACACTGTACAACACGCCGCTCCTCTCAACGATACTCCACAAAAAAACCACGCCACTGTATAACACTTTACTCCACTGTATGCTACATCACTTCACTCCACTCTATTCCACTCTACAATACTCCACTCTGACACTAGATTCTACAACACTCTCCCTCACTGTACTGTACTACACTCCACTTTATGACACTCCAATCAATGACACTCCACACTGCGATTTGAAACACATTTTTATTAAAAAACTAAAAACCATCAACATACGATGAAAAAACACAAAGGTTAAAGATCATTTATAGTTAGAAATACCTCATGTATTTTTCCTATACAAACCCAACTTAATATACAGAAACAATAAAAATTGTAAAGTTATAATTATAACTTCAATTTTTAATTTATGCACCATCTTTAAATTACTATAAGTCACGCACCTCCGAACACAGTCGTCACCTCACTCGCCTCACTACATTAACTATAAATAATGCCTTTTCCATGCACTATTGATACCCTTGCACATTACATCACTTATAGCATGTGAAATTATAGCGTTCATAACAACACTTCTAACTTCTCGAATGACATTATTAGTCACAACACAGTAAACAGTAGAGTGGCGAGTTATTGTTAGAGTTGTCTGGTTAGTGAGCTGAAAAGAGTAGCGGGGGCACTATTTAAGAATCTGATTTGCTGCCCAACTCAAACCAACAAAAATGATAATAATCCTAGGAATTGTTGTATAATCCATGGAATATTTAATAATTACATCAGTCAATCATTTAATCACTTATGCAAAATGGCAAGTCTATCCTAAGGGAAAACTCTGCTGCCTAAGGCCTTAGACTGTCAGATTTCTACAACCTGAAGGATGATGCAGCCATTTAAGGATATAACTGGTGACCCAAGTTCTCCATTACCAGTGGTAACTCACGAATATGGGCATTCAAGCGGTGCTGCACCACAAATATTCCCTATCACTTCAAAATCACTGGAACTGGGATGTCCACCTCATAGAGATAGTGCCCCACATCTTCAAACCATTGTAAACTAAAGGAAAAAGATTTAAACTGCATATGCATTGGGCCGAGAGGCCTATCATGTGTACAGAACTCCACTCATCATATTTGTTTTCTCAGATAAATGTCTTATAGAGAATAACAATATTCGTTTATAAAATATGAAGCAAAGAGAAATTATTTCAAGAGTTTAAAATGAAAATCAGTGATTTACAAAAGCACTTTTATTGGAGGTCTTTCGTGCAAAAATCCCAGCCTCCTTGCTGTATGGTACAGAATTGATCGATGTAGGGAAATGGGGCTTTTTAAATGCAATGGAAGGCCAAATTCTAAGAAGTCTAGCCTCAGTTAATTCGGCATGTTCCGCGGCTGCCCTCAGGCTAGAAATTGAATTGAGAAGTACCTGGGCACAGGGTCTCGTGGGGGTAGTGCGTTGGGTCTTAGGTTTGGCAAAGAGTGATTGTGGTACACTTAGGTTTTGGCTTCTAAAATTTCTTTTCGAAGGTTTAAAAGCACAGTCATTAATTTTTAGAAATTTTATGGCTGCGATTGATTTGCTGCAATTAGACCAGTCCTTGATCTTTACTTTATCGCTGTATCAATTAAGGACCATCCTGAAACAGGCCCTTTGGGATTCAAGTTTTTCTCGGGATAGGGAAGCTTGTATTTTAAAGATGGGTAACCATCCGGCTATTGACTCTTGCTTGATAAATAAAGTACAGGCTTATATTTCTTGGAATTTGCTACACGGAGTGCACCGCTTTTGGTTACTATTGAGGCAGGGTATGCTACCTTTAAATCCTTTAATGGTGAAATGGTATTGTTCATCACCGATCTGTAATCTGTGCAATAACGGCCTCCAAGGTGTTAATCGTGTATTATTTATTTGCCCAGCTTTGTTTTTGTGCTGACAATCAATCAATCAAAGACTTTATTCGGTTTTGCAAAAAAACCATAAACGTTACACAGATACAGTATATAAAATCAATTTTTTTTTAAAAACAGATCAAAACAGTCAAGGCCACCTGATAATACTCAATATAAATAAACCACACATTCCCCCCAGTCACAGTTATGTAGATCATAAAGTGCATTGTGCAGGAACACGTAAATTCATAATGACACTTCTTTTGTTCCAAAAGCCAAATCAGCTCCGTCAAAAATATAACTTAATTTACAAATGACTAGGCATCCATACATATCCGTGATTTTACACAAGCTTTTAAAAACCCTACAATAAAAAGATACAATCCTCTGTCAACAATTGAAGATATAAAAGGGCAGGGCGAGCCTGTCTAAAATTCATTCTTTTTAAAATTGGAATCAGGAAATGCCTTCGAGGGATTTCATATAGCTTACATAAGAACATAAAGTGCAACAGGTCCTGCGGAGACTGGCCGTCGCAGCCGCAGGAAGTTAGCGCTTGACCTCTCGTATGTCCTTTAGGCCTGGCTAACAGGAAATGGAACAGGTTCATCCGAAACCTGGTTAATAAAAACTTCTCATGAGATGATAAAAACCCCATAAGATATGGTTCTGCTGACAAAGTTGTTTTTATAGTTAAAAACATACGAATACTAGGTTTCGACAACTCCTGTGCTTCCCTATCCATTTTCCTTGCAGTCAGGAAGGCTATCCTGAATGAATCCACATCCTTCTTAACTATGGATTCTGGTTTACAAAATAGATCACCACGCCCTACCCCTTCAAAACTGTTTTTAACATATTTGAGCCAGGGGATTCGAGTAGCATTATCTAAAGCCATACACTCTCTCAGAATTAAGTGGTTAAGAGATAGATCTTTATTCAACCAGCACTTTAACCAGAAGATCATTGGGCGTAATGCAAGGGTGTCTCTTATATAAGGAACACCCAATTCCTCGTGGACCGCTAGGTTAGAGGTTCCACGTGGAACACATAGTAGGTGCTTCAAAAGTCGTTCTCTGCCACCTGAAGGGAGTCTGCAACAATGTGTCCCCATATTTCACTGCCATAGGTGGCTATGGCCAGGCTTTTAGCTTGATAAACTTTCAGCATGGCCCCCGTTGGTTTCTTCCCTGTCCTAGACGCAAAGTTAAAAATTGCCGCATTAGCCCGGGCCATATCCCCTTTTTTTCTTCACTATTAGGGGTCCCCATTTTAGTTGGTCATCAGAAAGAACCCCTAAATAGGAGAAAACGTTAGTGCGTGGGATCTTGGCCGAGCCAACACTAAATTGAAAACTCTTATTTGTGTGATGCCCCACCTTCATTACAAAGGATTTGGAGTTGTTAATTGCCATATCCCGATTAGACATGAATCTGGCAAATGCCTCCAGAAGGGATTGCAAGCCTATTGCAGTTCTTGATATGAGGACGGCGTCGTCTGCATATAGCAGAATCGGGATCCCGCGCCGTCCTACATATGGGTAATCCACCCCTGTTGCTTTTAAGGCGGACTCCAGATCATTAATATAAAAATTAAACAGGAATGGGGCCAGAATGCATCCCTGTCATACTCCCTTTTTTATTTCAAAGTCCCTGGTGACCCGCAGTTCCTGGGAGAACCTAACATTAGCTTTTGTTGATTTATGCAGGTCCTCTAAAAAGTTCACAATACTGCTGTCCACCCCTGTTGCCCTCATGATCTGCCACAATTTAGCTCTGTTAACGCAATCGAATGCGGAGGACAGATCCATGAAGGCAAAATAGATGTTTCCGGGGCGAGCAACAGTATATTTACCCAGGATCATGGATAGGTTTAAACACTGTGCAACAGTGGAGCGTCCCGGGCAGAAACCATACTGGGCATCCGACAGGATCTCATGGTCCTCCGTCCATGTTTGCAGTCTCTGTAAAAGGATCCATCCCACCACCTTGACAGCAGAGTCAATGAGAGAGATTGGTCTGTAGCAGTAAGGGCTGGCCCTATCACCCTTCTTGAATACGGGGACTATGGTGGAAGTGGCCCAAGACTTGGGGCATCCATTCTTGGTCGCTGCGTTAAACACAGCAACCAGAACCGGTGCCCAAAACAGGGGGTCAGACTTAAATAAATCCGGGGGGATCCAGTCAGGGCCTGGTGCCTTATTAATGGATAGCCCTGCAATGCCATCCAGGACCTCACCTTTCTCAAAAGTTAGTACTGGAGCATTTGGATCCCGACTCACTGAGCTGCTTTGATCAGTGGGACAATCAAACATAGATGTAAAATATAGCACCCACTCCTCCTCTAAGATATGAGCATCTAAAGCCCCCCCCTTCCTGACTGAAAAGTGGTTGGTTCACGACTTGCCAGAACCTAGAACTATTCCTAAGAGTGCTTAAATTGATTAACTCCCTCCACGCCTCCTCTTTTAATGCACTCTTTCGTACTGCCAGCACTTTCTTATATTCTCTGCGGCAATTGCGAACCTCAGATTGAATCCTAGGTTTGGCCGACAAAGCTTCCTTCATCCTCTTTGCTGCCTTTGTACAGTGAGAGTCAAACCATCTAGGACCAAGTGTGGCCACACTACTGGCCGGAACACTTAGGATATCACCAACTTTACACACTAATAAGTCAAATGCATTTATAATCTGGTCAGGGGTGGAACAAGCATCTGTGCACGATGCTAGCTCATGGGCACAGGAAACGCTTACTGCACTATAAAAAATTTCCGGGACGACCTGAGACCATTTAAGTCTTCGCTTATTATCAGTCGGTCTCAGCACACCCCTGATTATGACTCCATCAATTCGTGTAGAAAGCGGCCCCGAAATATGTACACAGAGTGGGTTATGATCACTAAATTCACTCTCTACAATATTAAAACCATAAAACAGGGATTGCAAAGAAGAAGAAATTAAAATAAAATCAATAAAAGACCCCCTGCCGGACCCTTTAAAAGTTGGTACAGAAAATTTGGTATGCGGGGCAGATAGAGACATCAGGGTCACCATATCTAATTCATTTACCATGTTATTCAGCAATTCCCCCTGGCTATGATGTTCAAAATGAAACCCTCTCAAACGAGGGCAACCCAGCTCCGAAAAACAAGATGTTAAAGGATTGCCACAGGGATGTATGTTAAAATCCCCAGAAACCAAAAGGTTATGTGGGGAAAAGCCAAAAGATTGTTTTAGAAAGACTCCCAGGTTGGTGATGTTACAATCATGATTGAGGCTAGACACTGAATTGTAAAAGTTCACCAGGCCCCATCTAGCGCCCCCTCTTTTAACTAGTAGTGCCTGAATTCCTGGATTAGTCGAGAGCACAACCTGGATCTGACAATCTACCACCACAGACACGTATACGACTAGCCCACCCTTGGGTCTCCCACTCACCGAGGGGATAGCAGGAATAAAGAAAGCCTTGTAACCTTCCAAAAAGAGGTTACAATCCACAGACCAGGTTTCCTGAAGACTAATTACCAAAAATTGTTTCACAAATTGAACCCACAGTGGATCTTGGAGTTTGTTTGCCAACCCAGCGATATTCCAAGATACAAAATTGCAGGGTCTCTCTCCTGTGGATCTATCAACTGGATCAACTGAGGTCTCGGTGCGTACGACACACTCAATCTCCGTGGGCATAGCGGTCCTTAGTCAGTCGCAGTCCTCTAGTCCATTTAAGACGGAAAATCTATTGTTATGTTCCAGTGTGGGGGCAACATCACTCTGTCCATGTACTGCTGAAAAAGGATGAGCACTCATATTGGACTGCTGCCTTGGTACTGTTCTGTGTGACCACCCTCCTCGCCTAGGTGCCCTGAAGGTATTATCAAATGTGTCCCTAATGGGGTCTAGTTTATAAAAAAAGCCCAATGGGAGGACCCTAATTATGAGGCCGGGAAGGGTTGCAGGACAAGAATCCCTAGACAAAATTCTGCCCACAATATGGGGGTTATCAAAATTTACAATAATACAGTCACCTACACCATTTTTTACCGAGTTCCCTATCCAGCTCACCCTTCGTGCCATGAGGATATTATTGGCGACAAGTTCCCAGAGAGGTATTATGAGAGAACCAATGAGTTACTTTGTTTAAGAGCTGACCATAATTCTCACTGATCCCTTGTGGGAGAGGAGGGACACTCCCCAAGACCACTACATAAGGGGTGGATTCCGGAGGAAGATCAATCACTGGGAGACTCGTTGGCTGTAACTCCCTTCTTACTGACCCCCCTGCCCTTAGTGGCGCTAAAGACCCCGCATTTATGGGCTGCTGTTGAGTGTAAGCTGCCGGGTCGCCACTACCACGTGTAGTATTGTTGTCACTATTCTTATCAACTGCGACTCTAGATGCATCTATACTCGTGGATAGACCTGCCCCCATAGATGTTCCCCTAGCAGACAGTTGATCTCTGCTGATAGTTACACTTGCTGCTGATGTTACTGGTGGTTTGCAACTCACCATCCCCTCTAATTTTAATAATCTAGCTTCTACTGCGCCTATTTTCTGTATTATAGGGTCCAGTAAGGTAGACAACATAGTTTCCATCCTCCCCCAAAAATCCTCCTCCTGTATCCTATCAACAGGCTTCCCGGTCATGACCTGAGTAATAGAGGTGGAGGGACCATTTTTAGAATCATTTGCGGGGATAATAGGTAATATTTTCTTGCTAGTAATTGTTTTTGAGGAGGGCCTACTTGATTTCACTGGTCCTCGGCTTTTCCTTTTCTTTTTTTTAGAGGGAGATTCAATATTACATGTCTGCCCCAATTTGGCTCTCTGACCTCTGGTTGTAACTTTCGGATAACTAAGACTAGAATCTAGGTCAGAGGATAAACTGGAGGCAAGAGTTGTAACTTGCTCCGATGTACCATGCGGGGGAAAGAATAAACCGGGATGGGGGTGCAGCATCATCCAGTGTCCCCGCTAGTACAGGAGTCGCCGGGGTTAGAGAGGGTCAACCTTGTGAGAATTGGGGCTCAAGGGATAATCTTCTTTCAGTGAGCTTTATCTCGTTAATGAGGGCTGATTCGGCCCTCAATATGAAGGCATCCAGGGTTCCAGCCACACTTTTCCCTGGAATCATCTTACGCTTACTCATGATGGCCCAATACCTACCCACTACTGGGTAAAGGACCCGGCTAAAAATGACTTACGGCTCAAAGAATAAAATACAAACGTGCTGAATAACAAATACAATCCCTGCTAAAGTGCTTTCTCATAGGCAGGTCTAGTGCAAATAGACAATATGCAAGGTGCAAAGTGGAATGTGCAAACAAGCAATCAGGTAATATATTACACATGAAAAATGAAACCATTAAAATATTGGCGATTAAACTTTCAGGAGACCTGCTGAAAATTGAATAAGTATCAAATACTTATAAAACACAGAAAAAAAGAAAAAAAACACTTAAAAAGATAATTTGCTAAAAATGCCCATGTTCCTGTTATGGACAACAATAAAAATGCAACAGTTGATAAAACAACCTAAACAGAGAGAAAACTGGACCCAAAAACCACACTTAGCTGGACCCGTTAGAAAGATATAGTCACACAACACCAATGGCCAATTGTCCATAAAGTTTACTATTGCTGCGCTTGATGAAGGAAGACAAATGACCCTACAGATATACACACGGTACCTGTTCGCCAACTCCAGGTGTTAGGCACGAGTCCAAAACCACAGAGATAAGAGGGGAAGCCCAGCCCAGCCTCCTCCAGTCTCTGACGGGCCCGCCCTTTGCCCGGGCTTTGCACGGGCGCTGCCCGCGCGCGTCCCGCGCTGCGGGAGGTGGCCGGTGTTTTTGTGGCGCCTCCGGGCGCGAGTGCAGCGTCAGGCAGCGTCAAGGAGTCGAGGCTGCTGGGGGATGAAGTCTTTAGCCGTTCCCCTCACGGCACGTGAAGATGTGCGCCGGCCGTTCCCCTCACGGCGTCTGCAGACCAGTAAGAAGCCGTTCCCCTCATGGCGTTTCTGTTGTGCTGACGAAAATGGATGAGACCAATAGGTCTACAGCTATCTATTCTTTTGGCCTCAGCAGTAATGGAATCTCTTTATGACCCGCCTAATGACATGTTCTGTCATAGAATTTTTAACTTTCTTACGCGTTTTTTAAATTTATATTAAGGTACATTAGATATGCAGGGATTAGCTGCTAACATTTGTTTTGTGTGGGCGATTTTACTTTTTATCTTGTGATGGTATTTCATGGTTTATAAACTATCTTATGTTATTTAGCTTCTAAACTTTTCACTGATGGCACAAAGGACACTTTAATAGTTTGTACTGTACGATATGCTGCTATGTTATTCATTTGAAGACCCTTTTATCGCTGGATTCTGTTTTGGAGTCTCTGATCTCTTGTTGGAGAGGAATATTTTTTCTGTATCAATTTTATCTTCAAAACAAAATCTTTTGTATTGTGTTGGTGGTTTTGTGATTTATGTGGACCTCTTCAGAGTTCCGTAATCATAAATAAATGAACTTGAACTTGACTTACAAATGCTAAGTTATATTTACTTATTCTTTGTAAAGCTCCACAGAGCTCCACAATAATGTTTCGAATGACAGTCAACAAAACATCAACTTATATTAAAGTCGTAACACTAGAAGTTTTTTTAAAATGCAAAAGTTATAAAATGAATTTCCAGTGTCTGGGTTACAAATCAATTCAATAGCAGCAATTATTGAAATAACTTGACATGCAATACACATAGGTCTTAAGCATATCCTTCTTGCATCTTTTAGCAATGGGCACAAAACAAGTACATGTATGACAGTACAGTTATATAGAGCACAAAGAAAAAGTTTAATTAATTAAATTAGATAGTTTATACAGCAAGCTCTCCTGTAGTGGTAAACCCTGATTTTATAATTTAAATAAAACTGTCTAACATTTAATAGCATACTTGTCTGGATGTAGATATGTTGTTTTACCATGTTAACAGTCCTACAAACTGGGGTTAACCTTCAAATTTGATTATTATGGCTGTGTTCTAAGCAAACACCCTTATACAGGTTTTTCTTTTCAGACAAATTTTCATTTATTGTTTGTTAAGGAGCAACGAAGCAACCAAATAAGATATTTCGATTTGTTTCAAAGCAAAAGTAATGGCAATTGGCTGACAGCTCATTTCATAGATCACAACCTCCCCTTTATAAAATCCTATCCCTGAAACCCAACCTTACCAAATCTCCGCCAGGCTATCTATGTATCTCACCCAACCATTCGCCTGAAACCACATAGCACTAATGATCACACCTAACTGGCATTTATATAATTGATCACAAAGTAACTGGAGTAAATGCATGCAACTTTTTTCTAGAGAGTACATGACTAATTGGAATTACCAAAAATAACGACTTGATTAACACCTAACCTTGGGATCCGGAGTAGTGTGCTACTTGCCGTAAAAGTGCTTAAACGTCTTGTCAGGGGTAGGAAAGGCTATTAATACCATTACAATATATTTACTCTGTACAGTAGGAAACTAATGCCCTTTCTTCGCCTTTCATTCTCTATTTAATGTGCAAACGAGGTCCTAAAAATATTATCAAATATGCTGTAGATAAGCTTTGGCCATACTTGAGCGTCTGCTCATTGCCATATAGCATATCCTATTATAGGGAGTACGTTCAAAGCATCTGCCTTAAAGGTACGTCACACCATGTCACAAGTGTCACACGACTGAACGCAAATGGACGCCGATCCTTGCTAAGCCAACAGTTTGCATAAGCTTTCTAGTCAATGACACCAGACAGGAGTGTTTATTTTGTTCGTGGTCGTTAGAGAGAACTTTGTAAAGGAGAGTTGTTACACACAGTTGATTGCAGTGCATGTTATGAAGTGCACTATTCGCCATCTATGAATAAATCTGGCAAGGGAGGCAGTTTGGAATGTTCTTCTTATTCAATGTCGTTTTGCAACATTGTACCGACTTCAAGGAAATGTGCTATAATCTTACAAGGAACAAAGTGGTCTATTTAGTAGTTCACACAGACCCGCCCTCTTTCTTTTCTGTATGCATTAAACTGGGTTGACAACATGGCTCGATGTCATTTATCTTCTCGTGAGCATAACAAAAGACAGGCATTTTTACTTACTTTTGCCCTTCTGCATCGACAGCCTGGATATAAAAATGCCGTGCCGGGAGGACAACCTCTGCCCGTAAGCCGGGTCCCCAGATCAGACATCGCTCTGGGTCGACGTGGCCCTTTTCGCTAGCTTCGGTGATTAACGGGGCTGCTGTTAGAAATAGAGAGAGCCGCAGACAGAGGGTGAACATTTACAAGAATTCTTTCAACAAGCCAGGGCACAGCCGACCTGTCAGCGGACAGCACGGGTGAGCGCAGCCGGTGAACAAGCTCCGCTCCGGCAAGACAACTAAACACCCCAGTCGGGCACAGCACAGCCTCTACATGTGCGCTTCCCAGAACAGGGTGCTGGGTTGTACAGCCCTTGCATCGAACACACTGATAATGAGCTAAGATGGAGCGGGCTTCTGGACTATAAGAACGTATGCGGGATCCGGTCTCAAACCACAAAACTGCGTATTCTTCCGGGACCGGGAGGAACAAAATCCTGAGAACGGCGAATTTTGGAACTCATGTAATTCGAGCAGTAGTGTCCAATCAGAGCCGCTGCTAGAATCACAACAAACGCGCCTCCATGGCAGAGGGAGCGTCGTCCTATTGAAGTGCTCTTCAGCTGTAATAAACAACTAGAGAGCTAACTTTCCCCTAAATGATGGAACAGTGGAAGGACTCATGGTCGACATGCTGCTGGAATAAGAGCGTAGAGTTCCCCCCCGAACTCAACTGTCTGCAGTAACTGCGAAAAGCGCACGTTTTAAACTTGCAACTTATTTGTTAATTCTTCTTTGAAACGACGGTGCAATAATAGTTTATTGAAAAAAATACACAATATTTACCTTTTTTTTTTTTTACAAACCATAAAATCAACTGAAGGAAGAAAAGAAAACAAACACTGACACAGCCACCAGGTCTCGCTTAATTTTATAAGTTAAAGTGTTTCTTTATTAATTTATTATTGAGTACATTTCTGTGTCTCATTTGGATGTTGGATATTTGAATTGGTAGAAGTATGGATGCTTGAGTGGTTGGTCTGACAGGTGAGCAGCAGATACATACATCATAGTTGCCAAGGTTTCAGATTGCTATGTGTGACATTTTCATAATTTCAGTGTAATTATGAGTGACATTTCAACAACTATGAGTGACACTTTCTCCCGAGCAAAATCAAGCAATTTAGACGATTGCAATTTACCACCCTTTACCCACAAGTCTCCATAACCACTCTCTCTCACATGCTTTTGTTTTGTTTTTTAGAGCTACTCATACCAGTGTAGGGTGTCAGAGCACTTTACATCACACAGAGACAATGAGTCATATGTGTGTAAAGCAGTGTATAGGAAATGTTACATAAGAGGTGTAGGAAAGGAGTCATAGGTCATTTATACTGGGTATAGTATAAGAGTGCTTCATCTGGAGAAGCAGAATCTCAGAATTTAAAATGTGCCACCATGGTTGGGGGTTCTCTTTACTAATAAGAATTGATTTCTACCCAAATGAACCCTTTTGCAACATTAGGATAATGAAATACTGGGGAGAAATCAACTCTTGAACCTATACCTTGCAGTTAGCATGCAGCTGTTTGATAACAGTTTATAGCTCACTGTGCTACATTAGGATTTTAATTTATAAATTTCAACTATTAAAAGGATCTCTCCAACAAAAGCAGTAAGGCACTGAACTATATGCTTGTGCTTTGCAGCAGGCATATTAACCCTCTGTGTAAAATTTCCACTAGACAAAACTCTAACAATACCCAGGTAGTCCATTAATCACCAGAGTTACTGTTTTCTTGGCATTTTTATTGTTGCTTGAAACTTGCTTGGGGGCAAGGAACCTGTCTGGTGCCATTGGAATGTGGCAGATATATCGGCGAGCGTGGGATTTTGGCTGACATGAGGTCAGTGCCCCTCACCAAGGACAGCAAATGTGCAAAAGGAGGTGGGTACATTACCACCGATCCGCAAGAAGACCCGGGTGACCTGCGGGGATGAGTCTGCAAGGCGTCGGTTAAAACTCCGGTCAAATCAATGGAGCAATCAGGTGAGCACAGAACAGCTGTGCACACTGGTCATGTGTGACAACGTCCGTGTGCAAACCTGCTGCCATCTTTACCAAACGTTGCTCCATCTGCGTAATTTGGACAGGGGACTAGGGTTGTTTAAATGACACGACCCTGTGCGCTGCAGTGCGTTTGTTGCTGTTGTTAACCCCTTTGGATCTGTACCCCAAGGAGGCAGACTCTAACTGCATCTTCAGTTTTCAGCTTAATGCTGTTTACCCTGCTACCGACCCGGCCCAGCTCCCTCCCATCTCCTCAAAAAATGCCCTACTGGCCAATGCTCCATCTATCTACCAACTGCAGAGCCTCCGATCGGCCTATACTTACAGCGGGTCGAGCCCCTGCACCCTTGGTGTCCATCTGAACGCAGAGAGGCTAAGTAAGGGTGACTTTACTGTTGGGCCTCACAGCTATCCCCTCCTTCTTTCTCCCTTTCACTGAACTGCTGCTCTCCAAACACACACTAATCTCAGGCTCTCCTACTGCTGATCGATGCACCATCCGTCTGCCAGCGCCCCTCCCCCCGTCAGGGGCCCTATGAGCCTATATGCATACAGTGGGTCAAGTGCCCCTCTCTGCCATCCCTGCTGCTTGGTGTGCTTCCCTATTACATCGAATTACACTAGGATCACTTGAAAAGCAGTTACTCACTTTGCGAGGCGAGAGTGGCGCAGCAATTAGGTATGGCCCGCCTCGTGGCCACAACGACTCCCGTGGCAAACGTCATCCGGACTCCGGGCATGAGTCAAAGTGACTCTCAGCAATAAATGAGAGTTCCATCGGCCGCCGTGGTCCGCGGTCAGCTCCGGGCGGTCGCGGGTATCTGTATTTTCATTTATTTCAAAATTTACCACGGAGTTGAGCTCTGCCTGCCATTACCAGTGCAAACTCCCTCCCACAACCACCCGCTCACGACAGCGCTCTCACTGATGTGATGTCATCTATCAGGAATGCCGCGCGGGTAATATTGTTACATTGTTGCTCTGCAGCTAGCCAGTCCCCAAGCCTGCCAAAGCAGCGCCGTGCATGGCGCACTGCTGCTAAATTCAACTTTACTCAGTCTCGGTTGCGCAGCCATTGGGCAAATCACTCCACTCTCCAGACCTGCTCACGTGATTGAGAATGCTACGGGTGAATGTATCCAGAGCTTGCTAGCGGCGCATGGCTGAGCCAGCCCCAAGCGGTAAGCAGCGCGGACCGCTGACAGCTTTGCTCAGAGTGGTAACATTGCAGCAGCACTGAGAGCAGATCTTAAAATTAACTGTTTCTGCTCTGCCTGGCAAGTGAAGTCTTTTGCGGCCCGTGGCGCACACAGGTGTCAGAGGCGCCGGCGCGCGCGCTAGCACTTGGCGTAGGCAGCCAGTTTCAGTGCTGTCAGCAGAGTGCGAACATTGAGTGGCAAAAATGCGTGACAATGCATTTCAGTGCGGTGATGGGGGAACACCACACTGAAATGCGTTAGCGTCACGCCTGATGCGTGATACTTGGCAGACCTGATACATATATACCTCCCAACCTTTCAGTCTGCAGTACGGTTGTACCTGGCTGGTTTTCTACCGGCACCACCAGTATTTTAATGTTCCGACCGATACAAAAATAAGCAAAACACATTTTTATCCCTTATCTGTACGTACTTCAAAAAGCAAATATAAATAGTGATGGAGCAAGAACTCAGAATGAGACTTGCTCGTAAGCAATCCTCTCTCACAGTATTAATTAATTAAATTTTGTAATGTCTTTACTAATAAAAATGCATACATGAACATAGTATCCAAGTGAAGCTTGCCTATGTGTTTAACTAATAAGTAATGCCTGTCTAATCCAAAATAGCCGCTAAAGCGCGGGTATTCCTTTGCGCATGTGTCAACCATATCACGTGGTATGACGTCTTTCTTTGCTTGGGAAAAAAACTTTGCTTCTGCGCAGTCTGTGTTAAAATGGCTGCTTAATGTTCTCACGTGCTAAAGCTTGCGCATTTGCTGCAATTAACACTGTGGTATTTTAACGCTATTAATGCGGGATAGATTTATAATTAAATGGGAATAGAGTAAAAATAGGGGGTATACAGTGAAGACATTTATTTGTGATTTTAATGTTTTCTTCTTTGACTTTTATTAGTTCGTAAAATGGGGCCTGGGTTAACGGAAGGGCAGCTTGAAGCCAAAGAGAAGTACACATGCGCCCTGAAAAACAAGGCACAGAGATGAAGTCAACTTGGACGTCATCCAAGGCCGTGACCTGGTGGCGAACTCCACTACATCCGCGATGTTCTTGCAAAATGCAACATTTTGTATATGATGTGTATCAAACTTTGTCGTGAGATGGGTGGGAAATAAAGCAAATGTATTAATTGTGAGGGGCGGTATTTAATAACAATGGG